>WNWK01006813.1:0-101094 GCA_009830355.1 Cherax destructor
TATTATTATGATAATTTTTTATTATCATTGTTATTATCATTATTATTATTATTATTATTATTATTATTATTATTATTATTATGCGTTTGTAGGATATACGCTTTCAAAAAAAAAAGCGTAAAAATAAGTTCCAGAGTATTTCTTGAGTACTATTTCCCTTGCGTCACCAAGTGCTGGTCGCAACAACTGCGAATACTTGGTTAATTATCCGCTTCGTTGGTATCCCCGAGCATGTTATGTTGTGACCATATCTTCCCTGCGTCTACCTTAGCAATGCCAGACTAAACATTCCAACCCACTCAATGACACACTGTGGCCGCATGTGTATTTTTTTACCTATCACTAGGCATAAAAAAATTATTTTTTAAAAATACTGTCTTATATATTTTGCCTCTTGCAATACATCACTTTTTTTTCCCAATATCCTAACACGTCAGTTATTTTACATCATAGATTATTGTTTTTATTACCGGCTATATTACTTTTTTTTTCAAACAAATGGTGATACCTTTTGAAATATATATATACTTTTTTCTATTTTCGCTAAAAACGACCAATATTTACGAAGCCAAAATAACCCGAAACTGCCTCTTGACATTTGCAGTGATGGAGACGATGTTGACTCCAGACAAACCTGTCACTCTGAAGGAAGGAAGAAAGGTGGCTAGGACGCCGGCCATAATTAATTTCAACCCTTATGTACTCTCCCATTTGTGGCTACAGGGGTTGTCTTGCAGGGGTCGTGTTGCAGGGGTCGTGTTGCAGGGGTCGTATTGCAGGGGTCGTGTTGCAGGGGTCGTGTTGCAAGGGTCGTGTTGCTGGGGTCGTGTTGCAGGGGTCGTGTGTGTGTGTATTCGTTTTAGTCATATATATATATATATTAACCCGAACACATATTAACATTTCCCACTGTGCGAAAATGGTGTTAGGACGTTTCGAGTGGCAGTGGCTGAGTGACTCAATTACTAAAACTCCCGACGGACACCTTCCTCTCACAAGCCTCGTTAACACTAAGCAAACACATTAGGTATGTTGTCAGTGCGGATAAGTGAAGTGGATCATTTACAGTGTGGCCCAGAGAGCTAATGTCACTGACACATTTGTCAGTCCACAGCCCAGGATCACTGACACCTTTGTCAGTCCACAGCCCAGGATCACTGACACCTTTGTCAGTCTACAGCCTCGGATCACTGACACCTTTATCAGTCTACAGCCTCGGATCACTGACACCTTTGTCAGTCCAGAGCCTCGGATCACTGACACCTTTGTCAGTCCAGAGCCTCGGATCACTGACACCTTTGTCAGTCCAGAGCCTCGGATAAAATAGGCAGCTACCTCATTTCCTCTTTCTGGCTCTAGTATCTATATGTGACAACGACAACTTTATATACATAACGCACAGCACGATATACAATTACCATAAGACTGACTGCCATGTATAACTGCTTCGTAGACAGCTCCTGGTCATGCACAACGTAGCATGAGAGTTGGTATATAGGTGTAGAATCTTAGACATTTGATAATTTAAACAAGTTCACGCCAGATATATTATGATTATGTAATACAGATTAGTCCCAGGTAGTAAATAGGTAGGTACCTTTAGGGGTTAGGCGGCTCTTGTGGGTTAAGTATCCTAGGGAAGCACATTGGGACCCTACTGGAAATAAGCCATGCTTAGGAAGATAATCTTGTGAATATGGCCATGTGTAGCATCACGTAGACTCTTTACTTACATGATGGGTTCCTATCTCTCTCTCTCTCTCTCTCTCTCTCTCTCTCTCTCTCTCTCTCTCTCTCTCTCTCTCTCTCTCTCTCTCTCTCTCTCTCTCAACAGTGGATCAACATGGGTCGTGGGCTCAATCATTACGAATAAACAAACTCGGCAACCAATTATAAAACTCCACTAATTACACCCAGCACTCTGTGATCTGATTAATTCTTCCATTGATCAGTACTACCAGCAACCATCCTCTGTGCTGACAGCCACCACTGTGATTATAATGATCTCTGCAAGCCACCACGGTGTCTATAGTGACCCCTGGAAGACTCCACAGTAACTATAGTGGCCTCTGGCAGCTTCTATAGTAAATATAGTGACCACTGGCAGCCTCCACAGTAACTGTAGTGACCCTAGCAGCCTCTACAGTAAATATAGTGACCCTGGCAGCCTCCACAGTAACTGTAGTGACCCTTGGCAGCCTTCACAGTAACTGAAGTGACCCTGGTACCCTCAACAGTAACTACAGTGACGCTTGGCAGCCTCCATAGTAATTATAGTGACCCTTGGTAGCCTCCACAGTAACTATAGTGACCCCTGGAAGCCTCCACAGTACCTATAGTGACCCTTGGCAGCCTCCACAGTAACTATAGTGACCTCTGGAAGCCTCCACAGTAACTACAGTGACCCTTGGCAACCTCCACAGTAACTATAGTGAGCCTGCCAGCCTCCACAGTAACTATAGTGACCCCTGGCAGCCTCCACAGTAACTATAGTGACCCCTGGCAGCCTCCACAGTAACTATAGTGACCCCTGGCAGCCTCCACAGTAACTATAGTGACCCCTGGCAGCCTCAACAGTAACAATAGTGACCCCTGGCAGCCTTCATAGTAACTGTAGTGACCCCTGGCAACCTTCACAGTAATTGTAGTGACCCCTGGCAGTCTCCACAGTAACTATAGTGACCTAGCAGCCTCAACAGTAACTATAGTGACACCTGGCAGCCTTCACAGTAACTGTAGTGACCACTGGCAGCCTCAACAGTAACTATAGTGACCCTTGGCAGCCTCCACAGTAACTATAGTGACCCTTGGCAACCTCCACAGTAATTATAGTGACCCTCGTAGTAACCGCAGTGAATATAACTCTCTTTACACCTGATTTCAGGTCTGAGCACCTAGCTGCAGGTCTCCTGTGCACCTAACTTCAGGTCTTTTTTGCACCTGGCTTCAGGTACCCTTTACACTCGACGTCGTGTCTCCCTTACACCTAAGGTGAGGCGCCCTTTACTCCTGCCCTTAAGCACCCCTTAGATCTGACGTCATCCCATCCCCTTTACCATTCAACACTACAAAAACTTAGTGACCCCCCCCCCATCCCCGGGGATTTAGCGCTAATGTAATCGACTGCCAAAAGCATTATCGAAATTACGTTTAATCTTCTGGTCGAAACCAGTTTCTTTGTTTACATCGCTTTCAGACGGCAACGTTTGGCAGAGCGGATGACACAGACATACGCGTGAGGCTGCGATACGTCTGTGAATCCAAGAATGATCTCCTGAGAGAGGGTTCTGACAGACGGACGTGACGGAGGTTCAGATAATCTTGCACAGAGAAGCCATGGAACGTATGTGAAGGTTCAAAATGGTGTAAAATAGCCACAAGTTGATGGTTAAGACAGTTGGGTATCTTTATTGTTGAAGCGTTTCGCCTACACAGAAGGCTTCTTTAGTCAAATACAGAGAAGGCAGGTGTGGTAGTGAAGTGAAGGTGGTGTGATCAGACCCTCAGTCTGGAGATTTGAGGTGTTCAGTCCCTCAGTCTGGAGAAGGGTTCAGCTCCATGGAAAGTATATGAACCCAAGAAATAACTCGTGCAGCTAATGCAGATAGATGGACTAGAACGTTTCTCAAAACAGAACTCAAGTATAACAGGTTCAAGCAGACAGTGACGATGGAACCTAAAGAACTCAGGAACTAACTCTTATAGGTTGGTTCAGGCAAACACACACACGATATGTTATACCTTTTATCTTCCTTCTCGCTCTGTCTCTGTCTGTCTGTCTGTCTGTCTGTCTCTCTCTGCTCTGTCTCTGTCTCTGTCTCTGTCTGTCTCTCTCTCTCTCTCTCTCTCTCTCTCTCTCTCTCTCTCTCTCTCTCTCTCTCTCTCTCTCTGCCCAGGTTCAGGCTCTTCCACTCATATAAGTCACTTGTTATCAAGCAACACTGCGACTTTATTGTGCTTTTAATCTCTCGTCAAATATCCCCAGTGAAACTATATGACACTCACCCAGCACCCCACCACTCATCCTCACCTCTCACCCCACCACTCATCCTCACCTCTCACCCCACCACTCATCCTCACTCTCACCCCACCACTCACCTACCTCTCACCCCACCACTCATCCTCACCTCTCACCCCACCACTCATCCTCACCTCTCACCCCACCACTCATCCTCACCTCTCACCCCACCACTCATCCTCACCTCTCACCCCACCACTCATCCTCACCTCTCACCCCACCACTCATCCTCACCTCTCACCCCACCACTCATCCTCACCTCTCACTCTATCCTCTAACATAATCAAAGTCTTGCCCACAAAATTGTAAACACAACCTTGTCATTATATATATATATATATATATATATATATATATATATATATATATATATATATATATATATATATATATATATATATATATATATATATATATAGGAGGTACCACCTGTGGAACTGTGCTGGGGATCCTCATCCTCAGAGAAAAGAATAAACTTACTTCAGGGAAAACTCAAGGTTCTCCCCGGACCTGTTTGAATATTGTCTTCTCCTACCATCCCATATATTCTATATTCTATGTAGACTTTATTTAAAAACGAAATACATTGACAAAAATACAATAGGGAGTAGAACAACATAGACAACATCTCAGATCTACATCTCGAATGCTTCGTCCAGCTCCCCGGCGGTGATCCGCGTGCCCAGAATGCTGCAGGCATTTCCCCTCTGGATCGCAACACTGAATCTCTGAAAGAGGAAGCTGGCCGCTCGGTGATCCTTGGTTTCTGTGATGAGTTTTTCACCCAGTTCTTCGAGGAACTTTAGAGCACACTTGCCCCATGCTCCAAGGGTCTCCGACCCTACTGGGATGAAGTTATAGCAAGGGGAAAGGCCTTCATATTTGCGGGTCATCTGGGTCTCCCTGTAGCTGGCGGCTGCACCCCCTTCAGTTTCAGAGTATGGCAAGTAGGTGTCTGCCAGTGTAGTGGACTACACCAACGTCCAATTAACTTTCAACATTGTGAGTGACTTTACAGTCGAAGATTCTATTTTCAATTTTCAATTTCAATAAATTGTTAAATGGTGAAGCCGTCTGAAGTTCATAACAAAATGGCCAAGAACAGTATCGGTGCAGTAAAGAGAGAGAGAGAGAGAGAGAGAGAGAGAGAGAGAGAGAGAGAGAGAGAGAGAGAGAGAGAGAGATTGGATAGCATGGTCAGAACAACTACGTACAACCAGCACTAGAAACAGAGACTACTAAACAACAGTACAACTTAACCTCCGTATACACCCAGCTGTATGTACCTTACGGACTTTTATTGATTTAATGCGTCAACATAGACACGTCTGATAACGCTCGCGTCAAACACCGTCACTGCCGCCCTGTCATGTTCAGATTCTCCATCAGTTTTAAAATTAAATGGTTATGACTATGACCATATTTTTTAAAGGGGTGGACGGGTAAGCCAGCGGAAGGCCTCGGTCAGATGACCAAAAGCCCCAACGGCGGGGCATTATCTAAGACCCGCGTCAGGAAACACTTGTCCTGTTTCCTGACGAACCTAACCTAACCTAGGTCTAAAACCTTCAACGGTAAACGGAACCAAAACGTTTGTACTGTGTATATAATAAACTAACAGTCCTTAAATTGAACTAAAAATAAAGGAAACAAACCGCGGGACGGGTGGGGTTTGAAACCATGGCGAGTGAATCGCAAAACTCCCTCGCCACGGGTACAAATACAACCGGTCCCTGATTTGCATGCAATCCTGTTATTACGATTTGGCGAGTCATGTATGGTATGTTATTGTATAATAAAAAAAATTCAATTCACGAGCATTTGTCTACCTACCTGGAGTCTACCTGGAGGGTATTCCGGGAATCAACGCCCCGACGGCCCGGTCCACGACCAGGCCTCCCAGTGAATCAGGACCTGACTGTTCTTGGATATATAAAATAAATTTCCAGAGACTCACAAATGGATACTTTGAATACGATGAAATGATATTTTTTGTTGAAAGTTTTGATTTGCAGTGTACACACTAACTCTTTTTACGTCAACAGTTTTGCTGCATGAACTGATGTGAGGAGAGACTTACCTGAAGGAGGGTTGTGTAGACCATCGGTGTCCCCGGCAGGAGACTCCCCCACCAGGAGCGAGCGAGTGGGCATCTCCTTCAGGTCGTCAGTCTCCTGAATGCGATCCGTCTGTTGAATGTTAAACTCATGTCTGTTCTGACACTCTCTCCTCACGCACTTATCAGAATGTCCTGTGGGTACGTCTCTCCTGAGTGTCTGTAGAGGAGCTGTGGTTTTGTCGCTGTGGCGTGTGGGAGTGTGTGCATCGGGTTCTGGCCCCACAGTATCCAGACCACACCTAC
The DNA here is from genome assembly GCA_009830355.1 of Cherax destructor. NCBI lineage: Eukaryota > Metazoa > Arthropoda > Malacostraca > Decapoda > Parastacidae > Cherax > Cherax destructor. The sequence continues at coordinate 6,381 of WNWK01006813.1, forward strand.
CCGAGCACACTAGACCCATGGCAGGAGCTGTGGCAGAGCCTTCCCCGTCATCTGCTGGGCCCTTCCTTCAACACTTCTATGAGCACCCTGCCGAGGCTCTCAACACTCGCTCACACCTTCAGGAGGACCGAGCACCCTCTCTCAGGATTTGCAAGTGTTCCCTCCCACCTCCGTCACCACCCACCGAACTGAAGTAACTTTCTCATTCATTTTATCTCCTCTTATGATAATTTTTAAACAATTTCGATTTAGTTTCGGAGCTGCAATATGAAACTGATAATTTTCTTTTTCTCCCTCAGCTATTTCTTGCCTGATGTATTTTTTTCCGATTATTTTTTTTTAGCTTCGAATATACGAACGATAATAACGTTTACACTGTCTATGAAGCAACCTATCTCTCCTCGCCCGTCAACTGCACACACTTCGTTTATAATTTGGAAACGTCAAGTCAGTGTCAACAGTTCCACAGATCGACATTTAAAGTGAAAAACAATATGGGACTGGAGAAGGCGAGTGTCAGGGGTGAGATGAGTGTTTGAGGATTATTACCCGGAGTTGGTCGAGGCTGCACATGAAACCGTGTGACAGATGCAACTGGAGTGACGGGAGATGGTACCGTCGACTAGCCTGTGTGACAGATACAACTGGAGTGAGTGACGGGAGATGGTACCGTCGACTAGCCTGTGTGACAGATACAACTGGAGTGACGGGAGATGGTACCGTCGACTGCCTGTGTGACAGATACAACTGGATGAGTGACGGGAGATGGTACCGTCGACTAGCCTATTGACAGATACAACTGGAGTGAGTGACGGGAGATGGTACCCGTCGACTAGCCTGTGTGACAGATACAACTGGAGTGAGTGACGGGAGATGGTACCGTCGACTAGCCTGTGTGACAGATACAACTGGAGTGAGTGACGGAGATGGTACCGTCGACTAGCCTGTGTGACAGATACAACTGGAGTGAGTGACGGGAGATGGTACCGTCGACTAGCCTATGTGACAGATACAACTGGAGTGAGTGACGGGAGATGGTACCGTCGACTAGCCTGTGTGACAGATACAACTGGAGTGAGTGACGGGAGATGGTACCGTCGACTAGCCTGTGTGACAGAAGCAAATGGATTCAGTACCAATGAGATGGTACCAATCAACACCACCAGAACCCTTTTATATGAACTCGACTGACCCCAGACTTCTTAGTTGCGTATAACAACCCACACCTTGACGAGTGAAAGTGATATTTCCGTACCTGGAACAATTCACAACTAACCCACAATACCATGACTAGAACAGTTAACCCACAATGTGTAAAGGAAGCTTAAGACTACGTCTTGTTGTTTACTGTGCCTAATATTAAGTCACAATTACAGCTTGATAATGGTCTCAGGACGGGCTGAAATGCCTTCTGAAGTTTCCTCATGAAATTGTAGGTCAACTGAGAACCTACACTTTACCAGGGAGGCAATTCCAAACTGCTGAATGCCAGGCAGATGCGCTACCACAGATAACAATAATAATAATAATAATAATAATTATTATTATTAGTAATAGTAGTAGTAGTAGTAGTAGTAATAGTAGTAGTAGTAGTAGTAGTAGTAAGATAGTAGTAGTAGTAGTAGTAGTAGTAAGTAGTAGTAGATAGTAGTAGATAGTAGAGTAGTAGTAGTAGTAGTAGTAGTAGTAGTAGTAGTAGTAGTAGTAGTAGTAGTAGTAGTAGTAGTAGTAGAATAGTAGTAGTAGTAGTAGTATGAGTAGTAGAATAGTAGTAGTAGTACTAGTAGTAGTAGTAGTAGTAGTAATAGTAGTAGTAGTAGTACTAGTAGTAGTAGTAGTAGTAGTAATAGTAGTAGTATCAGTAGTAGTAGTAGTAGTAGTAGTAGTAGTATAGTAGTAGTAGTAGTAGTAGTAGTCAGTAGTAGTAGTAATAGTAGTAGTAGTAGTAGTAGTAGTAGTAGTAGTAGTAGAGAATAGTAGTAGTAGTAGTAGTAGTAGTAATAGTAGTAGTAGTAAGTAGTATAGTAGTAGTAGTAGTAGTAGTAGTAGTAGTAGAGTAGTAGTAGTAGTAGTAATGTAAGTAGTAGTAGTAGTAGTAGAGTAGTAGTAGTAGTAATAGTAATAGTAGTAGTAGTAGTAGTAAGTAGAGTAGTAGTAGTAGTAGTAGTAGTAGTAGTAGTAGTAGTAGTAGTAGTAGTAGTAGTAGTAGTAAAAGAGTGTTAAAACCGTAACAATGTAACAATGATGTAAGCGCTCTAGCAGTAGATACGCAAATCCCGAGCCAATTAATCTGCGTAAACCGTTAACGAACACAAAACATTATGTAAAAATGTTGAGTAAACCAACAGAACAAGAGCTGTAAGAGGCTATCTTTAGAATGATGGGAGGCAGAGCAAAGGAGCTTACAGAACGCCCTCGGTATCTCCAAAAGTGTACACTCTGGGTAGAGGATGGAGGGTTGGGGTCGCACGCACACGCAATTATGTGCACACACACACACACGCACACACACACACACGCACACACACACACACGCACACACACACGAGGTGGATAGGGACAGGATGTTTCAGAGATGGGACACAGCAACAGTCTTCAACTGGAAGTTGAAGACTCAGATGAGTCACAGGGATGTTAGGAAGTATTTCTTCAGTCACAGAGTTGTCAGGAAGTGGAACAATCTGGAGAGTGAAGTAGTGGAGGCAGGATCCATATATATGTAGCTTTAAGAAGAGGTATGATAAAGCTCAATGGAGCAGGGAGAGAGTGAACCTAGTAGCGACCAGTGAAAAGGTGGTGCCAGGAGCTATGATTCGACCCCTGCAACCACAATTAGGTGAGTACACACACACACATACACACACAGGTGTTTTTATTATGGAAATTAGGAAAGGGACAATAAGACAGAAACTGGTTATATACAGTGGTGACGGTAGAAAGCGAAGTGTTAAGAAGGTTTTGAATGGCAGGAACTTTAGCACTCAGCAGGCATGTGCGGGTTCGTTACATCGAAGTCAGCGGAGACTATTTTTTGTTTTTAAGTTTATTGGAGTGTGAGCAAGGTAACATTTATGGAAGGATGCAGGGAAAGCGGTTAGCCGGTCCTGGAGGTGGGCAGTACGGTGCCAGCACTGAAGGAGTCATTTAAATTGTGATATATACAGTTTTATGCACTTTACTGACAACACAGCTACTGAATGAATGATGGCGAATATGGTTTCTTTTTTTTTGGGGGGGGAAGTCATTCTGTCCTTATGGGAGACGGACGGTGGGGGTAAAAGATAATAATAATTGCTACTACTAGTACTACTGTTATTTTTACGACTACTACTACTACTAATAATAATAATAATTTCCTCCTCTCATGAACATGGAGACGGTCCTGTCCACTTCTCATCCACTACACGGTGGATTCCTCACTAACTTTCCCCTCACACCTTACCCCAACGTATCTAATACATCACTGCCTTTCCTCCACACCTCCTTCCTTCATGCCCCTCTCGCCCCCCCACACCTCCTTCCTTCATGCCCCTCCCCCCCCCACACCTCCACCAACCAGAGAGGTTATACAAAGAGAACCACATATTTTTTCCTTTTTTTTTTTTTTTTGCGGAACACAGAAACAACACAATCAGTGAAAGACTTCGAGGAACAACACGAAGCCTGGCTCCTGATGCTGCCACACACACACACACACACAGGAGCTATGACTCGACCCCTGCAACCACAACTAGGTGAGTACACACACACACACAGGAGCTATGACTCGACCCCTGCAACCACAACTAGGTGAGTACACACACACACAGGAGCTATGACTCGACCCCTGCAACCACAACTAGGTGAGTACACACACACACACACACAGACACACACACACAAAGAAGCTATGACTCGACCCCTGCAACCACAACTAGGTGAGTACACACACACACATACACACACACACAGGAGCTATGACTCGACCCCTGCAACCACAACTAGGTGAGTACACACACACACATACACACACACATGGAGCAGGAAGAGTGACCTAGTAGCGGCCAGTGAAGAGGCTGGGCCAGGAGCTGTGACTTGACCCTTGCAACCACAACTAGGTTAGTACAACTAGGTGAGTACACAGACACACACACACTAAAATAGAATGTAAGCAGGAGCAGACCAGGAAATAGTACAAATGGATCTGTGTAAGCTGAAGGAGTGGTCCGTCAAGTGGCAGTTAGAATTCAACACCTGGAAATGCAAAGTTATGAAATCGGGGAAGGGCATGGAAGACCGGAAACGGAGTACAGTCACGGGGGAACACAAGATTAGTTTTTGCTACCGAAGTGGCTATAAAGGGTTAACAGGAGTACATTTGGATTTATATCTACAGTTCACTTAACTGTTACAAACAAATTTAGGAAATTTGCTTAATATATCTGGTATCTTATTTTCATTAATAAGATATCTTGACATGTCGCATAGGTTATTATACTATCTCTATATTCCTCAATAAGTGGACAACTAAGCACATAGTGTTCAAGACAGTGACCATAGGCCTGACCACATAATTTGCATTTGGTTTAATCATCATCTGTGTGTCTGCCAAACTGCCAGAAGAACTTGTAACCAAGCCTAAGCCTGGCCACTACAACATCAGTCAGTCTGTTTACATTGCAAGTATGGCTCCATCCCTCCCAGAAAGAGGATGTCAGGGTAACTATATTTCAGAGGTTTCTCGCAAGAGAAGAGCGCATCAGTCAGATATCGGCTACAGGAAACGCGAGACTGGTAAATTTCATGGTGTCTTCCAGGCACTGGTTGCGAAAAATGCGATTTAAACATATTTTTTAGACCAAAGTTCGGAGTCATCCTGGACCCCGTGGTCTCCTGACCGACCTCAGCAACTTGGGCAACTTTTAGTTACGCTTATTTTATACAAACTTTCCTTTGAAGAGATTATATTACCAGAAATTATATTCATAAAATAAAGTGTGGTGAAATCAATCAGTAATATCTATATCTATCAACTTCTCTCTCTCTCTCACTTTATATATATATATATATATATATATATATATATATATAATATATATATATATATATATATATATATATATATATATCCTAGGTAGTAGGTTGGTAGACAGCAACCACCCAGGGAGGTACTACCGTCTTGCCAAATGAGTGTAAAACGGAAGCCTGTAATTGTTTTACATGATGGTAGGATTGCTGGTGTCTTTTTTTCTGTCTCATAAACATGCAAGATTTCAGGCATGTCTTGTTACTTCTACTTACACTTAGGTCACACTACACATTCATGTACAAGCATATATATACACACCCCTCTGGGTTTTCTTCTATTTTCTTACTAGTTCTTGTTCTTATTTCCTCTTATCTCCATGGGGAAGTGGAACAGAATTCTTCCTCCGTAAGCCATGCGTGTCGTAAGAGGCGACTAACATGCTGGGAGCAAGGGGCTAGTAACCCCTTCTCCTGTATATATTACTAAATGTAAAATGGGAAACTTTCGTAAAAAGCGACTAAAACGTCGGAAACAAGGGGCCAGAAAACCATTAGCAACACAATAAAGTACTCACTAGTAACAATAAAGTACCCACCAGTAACAATAAAGTACCAATTAGTAACAATAAAGTACCCACTAGTAACAATAAAGTACCCAATAGTAACAATAAAGTACCCACTAGTAACAATAAAGTACCCACTAGTAACAATACAGTACCCAATAGTAACAATAAAGTACCCACCAGTAACAATAAAGTACCAATTAGTAACAATAAAGTACCCACTAGTAACAATAAAGTTCCCAATAGTAACAATAAAGTACCCACTAGTAACAATAAAGTACCCAATAGTAACAATAAAGTACCCACTAGTAACAATAAAGTACCCACTAGTAACAATAAAGTACCCACCAGTAACAATAAAGTACCAATTAGTAACAATAAAGTACCCACTAGTAACAATAAAGTACCCAATAGTAACAATAAAGTACCCACTAGTAACAATAAAGTACCCACTAGTAACAATAAAGTACCCAATAGTAACAATAAAGTACCCACTAGTAACAATAAAGTACCCACCAGTAACAATAAAGTACCCACTAGCAACAATAAAGTACCCAATAGTAACAATAAAGTACCCACCAGTAACAATAAAGTACCCACTAGCAACAATAAAGTACCCACTAGTAACAATAAAGTACCCACTAGCAATAATAAAGTACCCACTAGCAACAATAAAGTACCCACTAGCAACAATAAAGTACCCACTAGTAACAATAAAGTACCCAATAGTAACAATAAAGTACCCACTAGCAACAATAAAGTACCAAACATAGCAACAATAAAGTACCTGCACAATAGTATACAATAAAGTTCCCACTAGAACAATAAAGTACCCACTAGCAACAATAAAGTACCCCGTAGCAACACAAAAGTACCCACTAGCAACAATAAAGTACCCACTAGCAACAATAAAGTACCCACTAGCAACAATAAAGTACCCACTAGTAACAATAAAGTACCCAATAGTAACAATAAAGTACCCACTAGCAACAATAAAGTACCCACTAGCAACAATAAAGTACCCACTAGTAACAATAAAGTACCCACTAGTAACAATAAAGTACCCACTAGCAACAATAAAGTACCCCGTAGCAACACAAAAGTACCCACTAGCAACAATAAAGTACCCACTAGCAACAATAAAGTACCCACTAGTAACAATAAAGTACCCACTAGTAACAATAAAGTACCCACTAGCAACAATAAAGTACCCAGTAGCAACAATAAAGTACCCACTAGCAACAATAAAGTACCCACTAGCAACAATAAAGTACCCACTAGTAACAATAAAGTACCCACTAGTAACAATAAAGTACCCACTAGCAACAATAAAGTACCCCGTAGCAACAATAAAGTACCCACTAGTAACAATAAAGTACCCACTAGCAACAATAAAGTACCCACTAGCAACAATAAAGTACCCACTAGCAACAATAAAGTACCCACTAGCAACAATAAAGTACCCACTAGTAACAATAAAGTACCCACTAGCAACAATAAAGTACCCACCAGCAACAATAAAGTACACTAGAACAATAAAGTACCACTCAACATAAGTACCACACAACAATAAAGTACCTACAACAACTAGACAATAAAGTACCCACTAGCAACAATAAAGTACCCACCAGCAACAATAAAGTACCCACTAGCAACAATAAAGTACCCACTAGCAACAATAAAGTACCCACTAGCAACAATAAAGTACCCACTAGCAACAATAAAGTACCCACTAGCAACAATAAAGTACCCACTAGCAACAATAAAGTACCCACTAGCAACAATAAGTACCACTAGAACAATAAAGTACCCACTAGCAACAATAAGACCGCTAAGTACCCACTAGCAACAATAAAGTACCCACTAGCTAACAATAAAGTACCCACTAGCAACAATAAAGTACCCACTAGCAACAATAAAGTACCCACTAGCAACAATAAAGTACCCACTAGCAACAATAAAGTACCCACTAGCAACAATAAAGTACCCACTAGCAACAATAAAGTACCCACTAGCAACAATAAAGTACCCACTAGTATCAGTGCGAGACTACAAGTCAGCAGCCACAAAAACGACCAGTCTTAGGCTACCTTGCTCGTCCCTCTCAAGAAGATCGATGGTTCGCGCCAGAGAGAGAGAGAGAGCAACAGTCTTAGTTGATGTCCTCCTCTTCTTCTTTAAGACGCACACGTCTGCATCGTCGTGAAGACGCACAGACGCTTCCGTCTTCAGTTGCGACACGAATGACTACTTGAGTCCGTCTCTCCAAGGAAACGTAACTGTGCTTCATCAATCGTCCAAGAAAAACGTAACAAAACCTCGTAAGTCGTCCAGGAAAAACGTCTAAAAGAACGATTAGGATAAAGGAATAATTTTAATAGAAAAAAAAAAGCTAAACCGAACGTGGGGGAACGGGGTGGTGGTGTAAGGACTGGTGTTGGTATTTAATAGTGGTAACGGTTTAATTAAGAAAGATGTTGGTGTAAGTCTGATGGTGGTGGTGGTGATAGTGGTGGTGATGGTGGTGGTAGTGGTGGTGGTGATGGTGGTGGTGGTGGCACACAGGGAGTCTATGGGTCTATGGGTCTCTTTAGTCTCCCCTCTACACTATAAATGTTTTGCAACCGCGGCTGGCTGCTGTTTCTTCGCTTCTGATGATCCTTTTGTTGTTTATTCTGTTTTGAATGCTGTTGCTGCTGGCTTCTGATTTTGTAATTGTCGATAAATGCAAGGGACCCATGACTATTCATCAGTCTCCCATCATACATGAGGGGGATTCCAATAGACCCTTTGCTGTCTTCAAGAAGGATCAGCCGGGCTGTCGTTCGCGTGTTGGACTGCGTGCGGTCAGCAGTAACAGCCTGGTTGATCAGGTCTCGATCAACCAGACGTTGTCTGGGACAACGCCCCGAGAGGGGAAGGAGAGGGGGGGCGCTGACCCCCCGGAACACTCACCAGATAGACTCGGTTGGTAGCGCACTCAGCTCACACACTGAGGCCCGTGGTACGATCCCCGGTAAGGGAGGAAGCACTAGGGCGTTTCCTTAAAGACGCCTGTTGTCCCTGATCACCTAGCAGCAAATAGGTGCCTGGGTGTTAGCCGACTGGTGTGGGTCGCATCCTGGGGACAAAATTAACCTCATTTGCCCGCTTTCAATATAGTTTACTTGGAGAGAATTCCAGGGGTCAACGCCCCTGCGGCCCGGTCTGTGACCAGGCCTCATGTTGGACAAGAGCCTGATCAACCAGGCTGTTACTGCTGGCCACACGCAGTCCAACGTAAGAACCACAGCCTGGCTGGTCAGGTACCGACTTTAGGTGCCTGTCCAGTGCCTGCTTGAAGACAGGCACCTAAAGTAGTACTTGTAGAAATAAAAATTCTTATTATTATTATTATTATTATTATTAATATTATTATTATAAACTACGTACACACAAAAGGTTACGGCCAACCCATGCAGTCTTTCAGGCAGCTAAAATGTTGATTCCAGACATCATATAATCATCTGTATGACCTACATAGTGTTAAGCATCTCCCAAGCAGCTCTCTCGTAGATGCTGTCAGAAGTAAGCAAGCCAGGACAAATAAATTGGCTGACAAAAGTGATTTACGTCGAAAATTTGTTCCCGTTCGAAATAAAAAAAAATGAAAAAAAATTAACGTGTGATTTAATACATTGAAAGATAAACCAGAAATATTTAACGCATTAATATTAAATAGCATGTTATAAGATAATATTATTTATTTTTATTTTTATCAGATCTTCTGCCTAAAATTAACAGGCCATGTTTGTTATGGTTACAGGTGGCGCCATCTGTTTACCCTTCGAGACACTAACATGTGGCAGCGTTCAGGTCATTTCATTGGCCCCTACGATCCTTCCCTCCCTATTAACACTCTGTATAAACACACACATGCACCTGCATACGTTTATGATCCCTCCTCCTCACACACACACAGTGAAGAGGCAGGCCCAAGAGCTATGAATCGACCCTTGCAACCACAATTAGGTGAGTACGTACAAATAGGTGAGTATACACACACGGGGCCAGGAGCTGAGTCTCGACCCCTGCAACCACAATTAGGTGAGTACAAACACACACACACACACACACAGCCTGCAAGCCTGGTCCAGCAACTGGCTCCTGGAGTTCAACCCCACCAAGTGCAAAGTCATGAAGATTGGGGAAGGGCAAAGAAGACCGCAGACGGAGTACAGCCTAGGGGGCCAGAGACTGCAAACCTCAATCAAGGAAAAAGATCTTGGGGTGAGTATAACACCAGACACATCTCCTGAGGCGCACATCAACCAAATAACTGCTGCAGCATATGGGCGCCTAGCAAACCTAAGAACAGCATTCCGACATCTTAATAAAGAATCGTTCAGGACCCTGTACACTGTGTACGTTAGGCCCATATTGGAGTATGCAGCACCAGTTTGGAACCCACACCTAGCCAAGCATGTGAAGAAGCTCGAGAAAGTGCAAAGGTTTGCAACAAGACTAGTCCCGGAGCTAAGGGGTATGTCCTACGAGGGGAGGTTAAGGGAAATCGACCTGACGACACTGGAGGACAGGAGAGATAGGGGAGACATGATAACAACATATAAGATACTGAGAGGAATTGACAAAGTGGACAGAGACAGAATGTTCCAGAGATGGGACACAACAACAAGGGGACACAGATGGAAGTTGAAGACTCAGATGAATCACAGAGATGTTAGGAAGTATTTCTTCAGTCACAGAGTTGTCGGGAAGTGGAATAGTTTAGGAAGCGATGTAGTGGAGGCAGGCTCTATACATAGCTTTAAGCAGAGGTATGATAAAGCTCATGGCGCAGGGAGAGTGACCCAGTAGCGGCCAGTGAAGAGGCGGGGCCAGGAGCTTTGACTCGACCCCTGCAACCACAACTAGGTGAGTACAACTAGGTGAGTACACAGTGCAAAGGTTTGCAACAAGACTAGTCCCAGAGCTAAGGGGATTGTCCTACGAAGAAAGATTAAGGGAAATCGGCCTGACGACACTAGAGAACAGGAGGGTTAGGGGAGACATGATAACGACATATAAAATACTGCGAGGAATAAATAAGGTGGACAGAGACAAGATGTTCCAGAGAGGGGACACAGAAACAAGGGGTCACAATTGGAAGTTGAAGACTCCTATGAGTCAAAGGGATGTTAGGAAGTATTTCTTCAGTCATAGAGTTGTCAGGAAGTGGAATAGTCTGGCAAGTGATGTAGTAGAGGCAGGAACCATACATAGTTTTAAGACGAGGTGTGATAAAGCTCATGGAGCAGGGAGAGAGAGGACCTAGTAGCAATCAGTGAAGAGGCGGGGCCAGGAGCTATGACTCGACCCCTGCAACCACAAATAGGTGAGTACAAATAGGTGAGTACACACACACACACACACATATATACACACACACATATATATACACACACACACACATATATACACACACACACACACATATACACACACACACACACACACACACATATATATACACACACACACACACATATATATATATATATACACACACACACATATATATATATATACACACACACACACACAAATATATATAGGACCTCTGAAAATTGGGAATGGACAGCTGACGGATAACGAACTGGAAATGTGTTCTCTATTTAATGACTATTTTTTGTCAGTCTTTACACAAGAAGACGTAAATGAGATTCCAGAAATTAACAATTATTCAGTTCCTGAAGAATTCAAATTAACTAATATTACTGTCACGAGGGATATGGTTATCAAACAGATAGATAAACTGAAGCAAAATAAGTCCCCGGGACCCGACGAGTTGTTTTCCAGGGTACTTAAAGAATGCAAAATGGAACTTAGTCAGCCATTAACGAATGTGTTTAATACGTCCATCCTAACTGGTGTTGTGCCAGAGATGTGGAAGATAGCTAATGTAGTTCCTATATTCAAATCAGGGGATAAGTCCATTCCATCAAATTACCGTCCAATAAGCCTCACGTCTATAGTAGGCAAATTATTAGAATCAATTATAGCTGATATTATCAGAAGTCACCTTGAAGAACATAATTTGATTAATGAATCTCAGCATGGGTTTACGAGAGGTCGTTCCTGCCTGACAAATTTACTGACGTTTTTCAATAAAACATTTGAGGCAGTAGACAGTGATAAAGAATATGATATAGTTTACTTGGATTTCAGTAAGGCCTTCGATAGAGTACCTCACAAGAGACTCTTAAGAAAGGTGGCAGCTCATGGTATAGGAGGTAAAGTTCTAGTATGGATAGAGGCATGGCTTACCAATAGAAAGCAGAGAGTTTCCATTAATGGGGTCAAATCTGAATGGGGATTTGTCACTAGTGGCGTTCCACAAGGATCAGTTTTGGGCCCATTGTTGTTCATAATTTACATAAATGACCTTGATGAAGGAATTGCAAGTGACATGAGTAAATTTGCTGATGATACAAAAATAGGCCGTATAATTCATTCTGAGGAGGATACTAGTGAACTCCAGGAGGATTTGGATAAACTAATGTCTTGGTCTGAAAAGTGGCAGATGAAGTTCAATGTGGACAAGTGTAAGGTGCTAGTCGTTGGTAATGAAAATATCCCTCGAATTTATAAACTAGGTGAAGTTGAGCTTGATCATACAGAATGTGAAAAAGACTTGGGAGTCATGGTAAGCAGAAATCTAAAGCCAAGACAACAGTGCCTAAGTGTGCGCAATAAGGCTAACAGATTACTAGGATTTATTTCAAGAAGTATAAGCAACAGAAGTCCAAAAGTTATTTTACAGCTCTATACATCACTAGTGAGACCTCATTTGGATTATGCAGCTCAGTTTTGGTCTCCTTACTACAGGATGGATATAGATTCATTGGAGAACATACAAAGAAGAATGACTAAAATTATTTACAGTATAAGAAATCTCCCGTATGAAGATAGACTTAGAGCATTGAATCTCCACTCTCTGGAGAGACGTAGAATGAGGGAGATATCATCGAGGTGTACAAGTGGATGATGGGCATAAACAAAGGAGATATTAATAAAATACTGAGGATATCGAACCAAGTAAGAACGAGAAATAACGGATTTAAATTGGATAAATTTAGATTTAGAAAGGACATAGGCAAGTACTGGTTTTCGAACAGAGTTGTAGATGCGTGGAACAATCTTCCGAGTAGGGTGATAGAGGCTAGGACCTTGGGTGGCTTTAAAAAGAGATTGGACAAATATATGAGTGGGAGGGGCTGGGTTTGATTAGTGTCGTGAGTACAGGAGTAAATTCTTAAGTAGTGGTGGTTTTGATAAGGACCTGCCTTGTATGGGCCAGTAGGCCTTCTGCAGTGTTCCTCCATTCTTATTTTCTTATATATATACACACACACATACACACCGGTGGCCTGGTGGCTAAAGCTCTCGCTTAACGCACGGAGGGCCCGGGTTCAATTCCCGGCGGGGCGGAAACATTTCGAAGTGTTTCCTTACACACACACACACACCAGGCTCTGCTGCTTTCTGGTGGTGAAACAAAATTGTCTCCCAGGAACCTTTTAGTAACTCATTATCAGGAATATAATAGAACATCACCACCCATATCCTCACCAGTTCCCCCTTCCCCATCACCCCTCTCCAACATCTCCTTCCCCATCACCCCTCTCCTGCACTCCCCTTCCCCATCACCCCTCTCCAGCATCCCCTTCCCCATCACCCCTCTCCAGCACTCCCCTTCCCCATCACCCCTCTCCAGCACTCCCCTTCCCCATCACCCCTCTCCAGCACCCTTTCCCTAACCCCCTTCCAAGCATCACTGTCACCAACACTGGATAACTATCACACTCCACCACTGATTCACTACCACAGTCTCCTCCACCACCACTCCATCTCCACCATCAATCTCCACCACTAAACCACCAATATAACCTTCGTTACTCATCTACCAACACAATTTCCTTCAGATACCCACTAACTCCCCTCGTCTCTCTCTCTCTCTCTCTCTCTCTCTCTCTCTCTCTCTCTCTCTCTCTCTCTCTCTCTCTCTCTCTCTCTCTCTCTCTCCCACATATATAGAGTAGATATGATAAGGCTCAATACGTTCCAGAAACTAGTAATTCGGGTTGATGAACCTTAAGGGCAGGACTAGGAGCTAGGACTCGATTCCCGTACACACAAATCGGTAAGTACGGAGCTCCGCAACTGCTTTTTACGTACCCCCGTAATCACGTCTTACGTACCCCCGTAATCATATCTTACGTACCCCCGTAATCACATCTTACGTACCTACGTAATCACGTCTTGCGTGCTCCCGTAATCATGTCTTGCGTACCCCGTAATCACGTCTTACGTACCCCCGTAATCACGTCTTGCGTGCCCCCGTAATCATGTCTTGCGTGTACCTTCATCACATTTCAAGAACTTCAAACCGCGCTCCGCAGATCCTCCGTAATCAGCGAGCATTTTAACCTTTATTTCAAGGTGAAGGTGTCCTTTTTTGCCACCTGGAGGTGGAAAGGCGGCAAGGTCAAAGGTCACAGGTCAACTGGCTCTCAGACGAAGTGCGTGTCGCGGCTCTCCAGCCAAGAATTTCCACCTTGATGGAACACTGAGACGCAGCGTGAGAACAAGTCATAATACCGAGGATGGGACAGTATACAACCCACATTTTGAAGGAAAAATTATTATTATTATTATTATTATTATTATTATTATTATTATTATTATTATTATTATTATTATTATTATTATTATTATTATTTATTATTATTTTTTTTATTATTATTATTATAATATATTATTTTTATTTTTATTTTTGTTATTATTGCTTTTATTATTATTATTATTATTATTATTATTATTATTATTATTATTATTATTATTATTATTATTATTATTATTATTATTATTATTATTATGTTGAAACGCTGAACCTGTGTGGGTCATCCAGGGCAAGGAGCGGTGGAGACTCGATCCACCGTGTCAGCTGTACTCGCCTAATTCTCCACTCCCAATTCGCTACAGTGACTTGATGATGAGTTTAGGAAGGACCGAAACGTTCTCTAAAGTTTCCTCTCCTAACTGTGAGGTCGTTTGTGAATTAGAGACAACATGAAAACAATAAAAGAAATCTTTCTTACAAATAATAATAATAATAATAATAATAATAATAATAATAATAATAATAATAATAATAATAATAATAATAATAATAATAATAATACAATGAGGCTAAGGGTTACCTCTCCCTCTCCAGACTATATTTCTTAAAGTTCTATAAAAAAATTATTGATACAGAACGAAGGACACGCCAAGGGGGGGGGGTAATGTGAGAAGCGATGGAATCAGAGAAGAGGGGAATAGAGAGAAATAGAGAGGAAATGATAAGGGAGATAGTAGGATTTCGATTGGAACGTGAGGGTAGACAAGGACATATTGAATACTGGAAGGACCAGGGACCTTGATTCTGGACCAGGGTCCTGAATCAAGGTCCAGAATCAGGGTCCAGGACCAGGGTCCAGGACCAGGTTCAAGGATCAGGTTCAAGGATCAGGGTCAAGGATCAGGGTCCAGGACCAGGCCCCAGAATCAGGGTCCAGGACAAAACGAGAGATATAGACGTCAGCTAACGTTTTTTTACGACGTAGGGGCAATGAGGAAGTGGAAAGCGTGACGTCACTATAAAGTAATAAGTGTTATATGAACAGTGACAGCCACATCAGTTTCAACATCATTAGACAAGCAGCGTCAGCAGCAGCAGCGCTACCACCTGCAGCAGGAGCCGAACTGCCAGTCATTAACTTAGTTTATATTGAAGCAGTAAAGTAATGAGAGGGGATACTTCTCTGAGTGTAAATCTGCAAGTCATTTGAAGAAATTTATAAACATTTATAACTGCAAGACCCACACGAAAATTTGTATGTCAACATTTCGCAGTTTTGGTCCATTAACCCAAGGGTGGGTCCAAGAAATAGAGCCGTGCCAGTAGCACTAAATCCATCAAGCACAGTATGCAATTATTTGTTATTTAATTAAGAACACAATGACTAATGCTGTTAGAGATTATTCCTTCACATACACACATCTATATGATGATGGTAGTGATGGTTTTGAGGATGATGGTGGTGAGAGGTGGTAGTGTTGGTGGTGGTGAGGGGTCGTAGTGTTGGTGGCGGTGAGGGGTCGTAGTGTTGGGGTGGTGGTGTTAGGGGTGGTAAAGAAGGTGGTGATAATTAAGGTATAGTAAGTTGGTAGAGAACAACCACCCGGGGGAGGTGCTTACCTTCTTTCATATAAGAGTGAAATGGAAGCTTGTTAAATGTTTAGCACTCTGGCAGTAGTGCTGCTGTTTTCTCTCTCTCTCTCATGAATACGTCAAACGACAGATTAACCTTGTTCACTTCTGCTTACGTTTGGTAAACACTCACTTTTTACTTTCTCGCTTTTTTTCCCTTAATACCTCTTAGTCCTGTTATTCTTCATTTCCTTTTTGATTTACGAGGCCTGGTCTGTTACCTAGTCGTGGGAGTGATGATCTCCAGAAGCACTAGCAGATATAGCATATATAGCAGATAGATCTGAGAATGGGGCGTGTCTTGCCCTCCCTTTCAGAGCTTTCCCGAGTTTAGGAAAATTAGTTAATATTACTACGAGGGAAGGGACTCCACAGTCTGAGCTCAGGTCCCAAACCATTCTCTGAGATTAACTTTGAGTCCGATATAACTTCAGAAGCTGGCCAGCTGTTAAACATATATAAGAAATGAGAGTTATTGTGGGACAAGAGTACTTCGTTGTCTGGACCTCACCTTAATAACAGGGAGGTTCTAACCTATATACAGTGAATGGTTACTATGAAACATTTCATGTTGCATACTTGTTCATTTCTGCATATTTCAAATGAATCCCTAGTGTATCCCCACCTTTGAGTGTCAAAGTCTAGCTTTGTGACTAATGTTTAGTGGAAACTCAACCACAAACTCTAGGCAGCTTTAAAGATGGAAATACATATACTTATTTTGGTATTTATATAATATCGACAATAAAATAAACAGTATAGAAGCAGAAATAAAGAAAATTGTTGGTATTTGACGATATTGATATTTGACGATGTTGATATTTGACGATGTTGATATTTGACGATGTTGATATTTGACGAGTATTGACTGTGCGAAGAAGCCCTTTGGCGAACGGTCAGCAGACTGAGGTACTTCAAGAAAAGGGAAGCAATGGAATCAACAAAGCAAGTGAAGCACGAAAATAGAACATTGACGCATATCACATCACTGGTATATACGCACTACCTGCGTGTGCTTCAGACTGATCAACACTACGGTACTGTTTTTGTCCCTGTATTACACTGATAAAGCCGTTGGTTGGCGAAACATCTACATAATAAAGATACCCGGTTGTTGCACATGTGTCTAACTCTACAACATCCACACACCTGCAGAAGAATCTGGGCATCAAAAACGTAGTCGTGAGAAATTGTATCAGTCATGACTGGAAAAAAACTATAAGGAACCAGTCGTATTCTTATTTAAGTCGTATTCTTATTCGAGTCGTATTCTTATTCGAGTCGTATTTTTCAATCTCATGAAACTGGCTTCACTTCCAGTGAACTGGAGAGGCTACAGTGTCTTCCCTGTAAGAACCGCTGACCTTCAAACAACCATACAACGCACGTGCAAAGAGCGCAGCGACGGTCGGGCTCACAGTATTGAAAGGAGGATCGTGTTTGCGCAAGATTTGCTATTTACTATTCAGGTATGAAACGCACACTGCCGAATATGATAATTGGTTCCAGAGGCCTACCAGTGCACAAACAGTGCTAAAAAATCCTAAACTAAGTCGACTCATTGACACTTGTAAAGAAGAAATATTTGAGAAAGTGGCGGATTGACCGACATCGACTCCAAGCTGAGGGTCTGATCACCTCAAACTCATTGTGATCTTCACCATTCTTCTTTGTATTGGACTGATGAAGCCACTGTGTGGCGAAACGTTTCCACAGTAAAGTTACCCAAGTGTTGCACATGTGTGGTTATTAATAACATGAGTGGGAGGGCCAGTGTAGCAACTCTCAGGAGTACAACAACAACTATCCTGAGCACTCTTTTTTTTTTTTTTTACGAAGCATCTAAACTGACAGACACTAATTCGTAAAAAGAAAGAGGATTGTGAAGACAACTGCAGCTCCCACTAAGAATAATATTAAGTGAACGGATGCTCTTACCACAGAGCTTACAGTTCCTTTCAAGAAGTTTACTCACTGGAAAATAAAAAAGGCTGACGTAAAGATAACATCAGTGGTCCAGGACACTGCTCAGACTACTCGACCTGAAGCCCTAGTCTTGCCACTTCTGATTGGTCTAGCCGTACAGATGGATCACCACTTTGGCTCGAAATTCCTGATTCGCTGAGCAGCCATGGATTGTGTTCGTCTTACTCAGACGTGAAGAGGTTCAAATTCAGTGCAGGAAAATGAAAGGGTATAGTCATTGAGCATTCTCGACTCAGTCACTCTTTTGATGTTTGGTAACAGAAGATACTGAAGTCACCTTTGAATGACTTCCATTCCTTAGGCGCTGTATGACCCCCTATGAGTTTATCACTCCCGGTGAATGTAATAATAATAATAATAATAATAATGAAGTCACCTACAACTGAATAGATACATTCAAATATGAGCTGTGCAGGCACCCATTAGCATTAATTGAGTCATGGGCACTTCTTCGAAAGCCAAGAAGCCAGAGGTTCAATATCAAGCACTGTGAGAAAGTACAAGAAAGTGAATACAGGACTGTTCACGCAGAAGGTGATGCTGATTTGTTAATTGTCGAACTAGAGGTAAAATCTATTTCCACCTGTGCAACAATCCGAAACAAGAAAGAACAAAGACCTCTTGATATTGTTTCGCTTTCACGCTGACTTCAGTTCCTCAGAATATCTGCAACAATAATTGCAGATTGCTTAGGGTCCAGAGATGTGCAAGTTGCTTCCATTCGTGTGGGTGTGACGCAGAGTCACTCCTCTTTGGCACTGAGAAAGGGGATTGCTTTGAGGAAGCTGAAAATCAATCCTCATATCAAGAAGTAGGAAGAAGTCTTCTCCCGAGTAGCAAGGTCGCCTCTACTAGACAAGAAACGCTTGTCTGCCTGTACAATGGTATCCCAGGTGAAGAGCTGGATTCACATCGTTACCGGTAATTTAGGGAGACTGTTTCTGTCAACATTTATTCAATGCAGGTTTACACTCTTCCACCAACAGCTGCGTCAGCTCTTTCTCACAGCGCCCGTGTTTATGTCTTGGTTCAGCAGTGGCTGGGCTTCCCCCTAAAATTATGGATGGATATTGATTAATGGTCGACTTGAACCACCGACAACAGATACACCACCAGCTCCTGAAAATCTACAGATACATTTATAAAATGGACTGTGATAGGATGCGATGTATATGTAAAAAAGAAGAAATAAAAAGATGAACTTGAATTCTCATTAACATGTAACGAGCGTAAGCGAACTAGTTGAGCAGACTCAGCCATACCTTGTGTGGACAATGTGGAATAACTGTTAAGTGTTCTTTGTGCGAGAAAAAAGACTGTTACTTTTTTTTGATAGTTGTTTTCCCCTAACAAAGTCATCAGCTGTTCGCTGTTGTCATTAGATCAAAGGTATACAATGCCGACAAGTTAATAGTAACGTTTGTTCATAATATTTGGCACTACTCTGGTTATGCTCATAATTCGCATACACACACACACACACACACACACACACACACACACACACACACACACACACACACACACACACACACACAACATACACACACACACCACTAATCACTGGGAGTACGATATGTGGATGCTGGTAGTATGATACTTGGATGAAAGCAATACGATCAGTGAGTGCTGGGAGGAAGATCCTTGGATGCTAGAGCTAAGAGTATATCTATGGATGCTGGGACTGGAGGAAAGATCCGGATATGCTGGGAGAAAGATCCTTGGATGCTGAGATTGAAAGTAAGATCGTTGGGTGGAGAAGGTCTTGTCTGGAAGTCTGAGTTAATTATAACCAGCTTACGTGATACCCAACCATCATGTTAAGGAGATCAGTTCCGGTTGTTTCTCTGTTTCTCTGTTTCTCATTTTCTCTCTCTCTCTCTCTCTCTCTCTCTCTCTCTCTCTCTCTCTCTCTCTCTCTCTCTCTCTCTCTCTCTCTCTCTCTTTTCTCTTCTATGTTCACCCCTTTGCCAAACTTTCTGTCCGTACCAATCTTTGTTGTCTCTTAACTTGGGTCTTTGTGTCTATCTGTTCCTTGTCTTCGTTCGTATGTTCCCTGTCCCCTTCCCATATTCATTCTCTCTCTCTCTCTCTCTCTCTCTCTCTCTCTCTCTCTCTCTCTCTCTCTCTCTCTCTCTCTCTCTCTCTCTCTCTCTCTCTCTCTCACTCTCCCTCTACCCAGTGGGGGCCGCTGTCACCTGCAGAAGGCCAGGAGATCACGAGGGATTTCATCCGACGGTGTTGCCTCTGTTTTTGTTGTTTGGTAACACTGTGTTGCCGCTAGTGGATCCCACGTGGTCCACATCAGCCACCTTAGATTCTGAGACACAGCAGACACAGACAGATAGATGGAAAGAAGAGACAGACGCCTACACACAGGTAGAGAAGGGCCGCACAGACATAAATCACATAGGTTGACAGAACAGGTAAGCACAGGCAGATGGAGACAGAGAGAACAGACAGGCACAGAGATACATAACAGACAGAAAGACATTCAGGCAGAGGCAGACACAGACACACAGACACACACCACAACAAGTGTTTAAAACACAAGTAGCTGCAATACTCGAGGTTAAGACAGTAAAGAATGCATTAAGAAAATCAACGTCTAAGATAGAGGTGGCTTGAGGGGTTTGCCATTCTGTTAAGTGCATTCCTAAAGGGGAGAGGAGGCAACGGGAACAACGGTCGTTACCTGTTGCGCCTCATTTATTCACACTTCTGTTGCGCCCCAAAGCGTCTCACAGCTGTTATCTCTTGTTTCGCGATCCGCTCCTGTTGTCTTCTGTTAGCAGGTACTGTGTGGAACCAGTG
This sequence comes from Cherax destructor, assembly GCA_009830355.1. NCBI lineage: Eukaryota > Metazoa > Arthropoda > Malacostraca > Decapoda > Parastacidae > Cherax > Cherax destructor. The sequence goes on from WNWK01006813.1 coordinate 27,045, forward strand.
CTTCTGTTGACTGCTATCTGACACTGTAACTTGATCATCTGTTGACTGTTAACTAGCTTGTAATCTGCACTTCTGCTGGCCGCTACTTGATAATGCACCCTGTTCATCTGTTGACTGTTATTTTATATCTGTTAACTTGTATATGATTTATTAATCTTGACTCCTTATTCAGCTATTTATAATTTATTATCTGTTGGTTATTGTTTGTCATCTGTGCTTCTTCATTCAAGTTCCCTATTAACTGTTAGCAAGGAGATAGATAGATAGATAGATAGATAGATAGATAGATAGATAGATAGATAGATAGATAGATAGAGAGAGAGAGAGAGAGAGAGAGAGAGAGAGAGAGACGAACATGTTCGGAACTGTAATGTCACTGACCTCTCCACCTACTGACCTTGTTGCATCAGGGGGGGGGTGATATACTCGCCTATATGTGGTTGCAGGGGTCAAGTCACAGCTCCTGACCTCCCCCGCCCCCTTCCCTTCGTCGGGGGAAATAGGAACCTGTCTCTCCTGAGGCTCTTTGGTCATGTTTTAGCCACGTTCAATGGACCTTTTTAATCTTGTAACCCCGTAAAAAATGTTTGTTAAGTTTTTTTCTATACAGAATTAAATAAAATGTTTTTTTTTTTCTAAGTTTCTATTTACTCCCTTAGACGTCTTTAGGGGTCATCGTTAAGGTCAGGTCATCAAGGAGTCGCATTTCTAGGACAGTTCCTCACAGGGTTGTCTTTAAGGTCAGTTCCTCAAGGGGTCGTCTTTAAGGTCAGTTCCTCAAGAGGTCGTCTTGAAGGTCAGTTCCTCAAGGGGTCGTCTTTAAGGTCAATTCCTCAAGGGGTCGTCTTTAAGGTCAGTTCCTCAAGTGGTCATCTTTAAGGTCAGTTTCTCAAGAGGTCGTCTTTAAGGTCAGTTCCTCAAGGGTCGTCTTTAAGGTCAGTTCCTCAAGGGGCCGTCTTTAAGGTCAGTTCCTCAAGAGGTCGTCTTTAAGGTCAGTTCCTCAAGGGGGTCGTATTTTGGGGTCACTTTCTCGGGATCTTCTTTAAGGTCACTGTCTAAGGGTTTTCTTTAAGGTCAGTTCCTCAAGGTGTAACTTGTCCGGAGGAGAGTGCCATCTCCCATTCATCACAGTAAAACCTGAGAGGAACCTTTTGGCCAGATGGACTACGGATTTATCTAAAGGCAATGGATTTTTTGAAGAAGCAGAATTTATCTAGAAGGAGACATTGGATTTATTTGAAGGAGACACTGGATTAATTTGAAATAGACACTGGATTTATTGGAAAGAGACACTGGATTTATTTGAAGGAGACACTGGATTTATTGGAAAGAGACACTGAATTTATTGGAAAGAAACACTGGATTTATTGGAAATAGACACTGGATTAATTGGAAATAGACACTGGATTTATTGGAAAGAGACACTGGATTTATTTGAAGGAGACACTGGATTTATTGGAAAGAGACACTGGATTTATTGGAAAGAGACACTGGATTTATTGGAAAGAGGCACTGGATTTATTGGAAATAGGCACTGGATTTATTGGAAAGAGACACTAGATTTATTGGAAAGAGGCACTGGATTTATTGGAAAGAGGCACTGGATTTATTGGAAAGAGGCACTGGATTTATCTGAAGAAAACAACAGATTTATTTGGAGACACTGGCTTTATCTAAAGGAGACACTGGAAATATTTGAAGGAGACACTGGATTTATTTCATAGAGATGCTTGATTTTATTTGATGAAGATGCCGGATTTAAAGAAAAAGAGATTTATTCTAAGGAAAGGCAGAATTTATGGCAAAACCCCCCACCCCCCGCACACACAGACACACACTCACACACACACATACACACACACACATACACACACACACATACACACACACATAATAAGACAAAGGTTTCGAATAAAAGAGACTGGAAAATATATAGAAGAAGGATGACAGAACAGAATGCACCAAGGACTAGAAATTACGAGAAGTGAAATAGAAAGTCGATTTGAAAGCGACATAAGAGCCAGCGGTTCAACAGATCCTAAGCTGATATATGACCATATATAAGATGGAAAGTGACAGCAACGAACCAGGTAATAAGTTTCAAGAAGAAACGAAGGATAAAAGAGAGGGATGCGAAGAATTGAAACGAAGATTCACTTACTGAAGCGCTCGAAAGATACCAAAAAATAGAGGAGAAGCAGAAGAGATGCAATAATTAGAAGAAATTTGCATTCCTAATGAGGAATTGAGAGAATTCTGATGGTATTTTTACGCGTTGAAAAGAGTGGAACAAGATAGGCTATTATCGTTTTTTTATTGCTACGCGGAGCTAAAACTTACATAAACCCTAAGCAAGAATACGGCACTCGAAGTATCTAGTTCTGTTTATCTCTCACTGTTTGAACACCAGTTTCCTCTGTTAGTACTCCAGTGCTACCATCACCATCTCTAACAACGTCAACGAAGCTTTTCATAAAAGTAGGAAAAAATATGGGATATAACCTTCCGATGAACACACGGCAGATCACATAGCAATGTCGGCCTCCAGAGTGAAAGAAAGCCAGAGGTGACAGAATCTGCGTACACATCACCTGGAAGAGAAAGAAGAGACCTCACATTGTCAACAACTTCTTCACCTTCATGAGTAACGGTGACTCTTTTTTTGGAACTTCCATACCTAAACTACACCATACCTCTGGTACAAGTCCTATTACAGCGACATTCTTGGCAATAAAGTCTGTATATAGAGGAAGAGAGTAACCATACTGCATTTCATCACAGTAACCCAGTGTACCTTCTGCAGTACTCCACAGACCGGGTACTCATTCCACTTCTGATTTCATTGGAGTATTTTGCAATGTCAGCAAGGAGACTTGCTTTCGTGGGGCGTGACTTCGGTACGCAGATATGTGCGTAGGACAAACCCTTCAAAGTTTTCCAGGCGTAAATTAGTATGTATCTCGCCCTCCTATGTTCTGGAGAGTACAGTGCGAGGGATTTTAAGCATTCCCAATAATTCAGGTGTTTGACTGAGATTATATGGGTAGTGAAGGTTACCTGTAAATTCTCAAGATCTGCAATTTCGCCTGCTATAGGTTGGTGGCGATTAAAACCATGCACAGTTTGAAGACTAAGTATGATAAGGTCCTGGAGGTAAGAAATCAATAAGGCATGTTGATAGCAACTGAAAGGTGAGGCCAGGAGCTATGCGTCGACCCATGCAAAGACAACCAGGTGAGTATACATACCCTATCCCACATTTTCTGGGATGGTAGCCGACCTTGTTGACACATATCCTGCCATGGTATACTACTATCCTGCCATGGTATACTACTATCCTGCCATGGTATACTACTGCCATGGTATACTACTGCCGTGGTATACTACTGCCGTGGTATACTACTGCCGTGGTATACTACTGCCGTGGTATACTACTGCCGTGGTATACTACTGCCGTGGTATACTACTGCCGTGGTATACTACTGCCGTGGTATACTACTGCCGTGGTATACTACTGCCGTGGTATACTACTGCCGTGGTATACTATTGTACCTCGACCTTTATGTGCAATAATAAAGGCGTACTAACGACCTTCCTTGGTCAAACCTTGACCTCATCTCCCTCTCCCCCCACACCTCCACTTATGTGATGGGTAAAGGAGAGACAGACAGACAGAGAAACAAAGAGAGAGAGGAGAGAGAGAGAGAGAGAGAGAGAGAGAGAGAGAGAGAGAGAGAGAGAGAGAGAGAGAGAGAGAGAGAGAGAGAGAGAGAGAGAGAGAGATTAGAAATAGTATCAGATTCTGAAGTTGGAGCTTGGGTTGGTGAAGGACTGTTACATGTGTATATAGATGTTATAAATACCACCACACGTCCGGATGAGAGTGAAGCCGAAGGAGTAAGTGGAGTGAGAGAGCAGCCTTCACTACACACATCCTCTCCCAACACTCCGGTAGTCACACACGGCCACCTCACCCCTCACACTTATGTCACTGACAGCGTCTCACTGGCGAGACAAGGGGACACGAACCACTGTCTTCCTCTACCTCCCACAGGCGCTGGTGGAGGCGAGGACAAGAAAGAAAACAGGTCGTGTCTGATAATTTAATCCACGCCTTGTTTGATGTCCTTCTCTAGCCAAGAAGTTTTTAAATAAGTCACACGACGCGTAAACAAGCTTCCAATTTCGTGTCCATCTGTCTCTTGCTTCGCTACACTAACTGGGTATTTCCACAGCTCTACACACGTGGCTTGAGCACCTTCATTCCCAAAAGATGTGCCTAATACTGCAGGTTATGTCTCCCGTGGCCGCCCCACCAGTGAAGTCTTCCCTCGGGCAGCGGAAGGACGAGTTCCTCCACTACAAGACAGTGAATGGGTGCGCCTCGGTCCTCCCCTCCATTGGCTCCCCGCTGCACACCTGAGGAGGCGGGGACGAAGTGGGGGTTTTGAGGCGAGGTGCCGGGTAAGGTTACCTGAGGCAGGCGCTGACGAGGAAGCTCTCACCTGTGATGCTGCACAGCGCAGCCCAGCGTGTGCGTGTATGTGTGTGTGTGTGAGTGCGTGTGTGTGGGTAGGCGCACTCTCCCTACTCTGGCACACACACGCGCTCCCCTCCTCTTCTCTCTCACATCCTTACTCACCCATCTCACTCTGCAGTCTTTTCTCCCTGCCTCTTTCCCTCCCTCATCTGCTTCTACTCTCTCTCTCTCTCTCTCTCTCTCTCTCTCTCTCTCTTCTACTTTCACACGCGGCATTGCCCTCCTTTTCCCTCCATCCCACTTAATTTTTCCCCCTTCCTTCTTTTCACCCTCTTCTCACTTCTCATCATTCTATTTTATCCCATTCTTACCCTCTACTGCATTTCATGTTACCCTTTCTTTATCTCTCTCTTCACCCGTGTCCACTCATCTCTCCCCTCAGTCACGTCCTTCCAAAACCCAACAGATGTGTTTATTCAGCAAAGAACAGGTGTGTTCCGGGACCTTGTTGGACCAACACTCCGTCCACACACCTGCTCTCTCATACGTGGAAACACCTGCTCTCTTTAACGTTCACACACCCGGTTTCTCACAGGTGTACACATCTTTCATTACTGTCTACACTGCCACCCATAAATCCGCCTTACATTCACAGGTGTATTCGTCCACCCATCCACTGTTATTCACCCACCCATCCACTGTTATTCACCCACCCATCCACTGTTATTCACCCACCCATCCACTCTGTTAGCTTCTATATACCCATTCGGTTGCCCATCCACCCACCCACTAGCATCAAGGACTCCTCTTACCACCTACCTCTCTTTCCCCACGTACTCACATGCCCATACAACCACTTAACAACGCACTCCAGCCACCTCCTCAAACACTTGCCCACATCCGCCCTCCTTGACTTCATTGGGCTATCGAACGCTGAAGATTGCGATGTGACTGTCTGCTTACCCAGCTCAACTTACCTAGATGAGCTACAGCTCCTGGTCCCACTGCCTAACCTTCAGTCTACTACTACGTCTCTTTTATCATAATTTAGGATTTAAACTTCGCGTCCCGACTCTACTTCTTGCTATGTCAACTGTCTGTCATTCCCAACATGGTTAAAATTCCAGAATATTTTGTCGTTATTCATGGGGGAAGCGCTAAGCCTGAATGGGTCATACAGCGCCTCATGAATGTAGGGTAATCAGGGTTGATACGAGGAAGAAAAGGGTAGCTCCAGTTTCTCGAATCATGAACCATTTAGCAAAAGCAAGGCTTGTGTATGTACTCACCTAGTTGTACTCACCTAGTTGTAGTTGCAGGGGTCGATTCATAGCTCCTGGCCCCGCCTTTTCACTGGTCGCTACTGTGTGTGTGTGTGTGCGTGCGTGTGTGTGCTCACCTATTTGCGGTTGCAGGGGTCGATACTCAGCACCTGGCCTCGCCTCTTCACTGATTGCTACTAGGTCCTCTCTCTCCCTGCTCCATGAGCTTTATCATACCTCGTCTTAAAGCTATGTATGGTTCCTGCCTCCACTACCTCACTTGCCAGACTATTCCATTTCCTGACAACTCTATGACTGAAGAAATACTTCCTAACATCCCGTTGACTCATCTGAGTTTTCAACTTCCAATTGTGACCCCTTGTTTCTGTGTCCCATCTCTGGAACATCCTGTCTATGTCCACCCTATATATTCCCTGCAGTATTTTGTATGTCGTTATCATGTCTCCCCTAACCCTCCAGTGTCGTCAGGCCGATTTCCCTTAACCTTTCTTTTCTAGGACATTCCCCTTAGCTCTGGAACTAGCCTTGTTGCAAACCTTTGCACTTTCTCTAATTTCTTGACGTGCTTGACCAGGTACGGGTTTCAAACTGGTGCTGCATACTCCAGTATGGGCCTGACGTATACGGTGTACAGTGTCTTGAACGATTCCTTACTGAGGTATCGGAATGCTATTCTCAGGTTTGCCAGGCGCCCATATGCTACAACAGTTAACTGGTTGATGTGTGCTTCCGGAGACGTGCTCGGTATTATACTCACCCCAAGATCTTTCTCCTTGAGTGAGGTTTGCAGACTTTGGCCACCTAGCCTATACTTTGTATAGGCTAGGTTGCTGGACCACGTGTCTAGCCTATTCAGGTCTCTTTGTAGTCCTGCCTGATCCTTTTCTGATTTAATTCTCCTCAGAAGTGTCCCAGCGAACAGGAACACTTCTGAGTCTATCCCTTCCACCATGTCATTCACATATACCAAAAATAGCACTGGTCCTAGGACTGACCTCTGTGGGACCCCGCTCGTCACAGGCGCCCATTGTGATACCTCATCACGTACCATGACTCGTTGCTGCCTCACTGTCAGGTATTCTCTGATCCATTGCAGTGCCCTTCCTGTTATACACGCCTGATCCTCTAGCTTCTGCACTAATCTCATGTGAGGAACTGTGTCGAAGGCCTTCCTGCAGTCCAAGAAAATGCAATCAACCCACCCCTCTCTCTCGTGTCTTACTTCTGTTACTTTGTCATAAAACTCCAGTAGGTTTGTGACACAGGATTTGCCTTCCATGAATCCGTGCTGGTTGTCGTTTATAATCTTGTGCCGTTCCAGGTGCTCCACCACTCTCCTCCTGATAATCTTCTCCATGACTTTGTACACTATACACGTCAGTAGCATTGGTCTATAGTTTAGTGTGTGTGTGTGTATATATATTTAAAATTAAAATATATATATATATATATATATATATATATATATATATATGTGTGTGTGTGTGTGTGTGTGTGTGTGTGTACTCACCTAATTGTGCTCACCTAATTGTGGTTGCAGGGGTCGAGACTCAGCTCTTGGCCCCGCCTCTGCACTGTCCGCTACTGGGTCTCTGCTCTCCCTGCTCCGTGAGCTCTATCGTACCTTGTCTTAAAACTATGTATGGTTCCCGCCTCCACTATATCGTTCGCTAAACTATTCCACTTCCTAACTACTCTATGGCTGAAGAATTGCTTCCTAACATCCCTCTGACTCATCTGAGTCTTCAGCTTCCAGTTGTGTCCCCTTGTTTCTGTGTTTCCTCTCTGGAACATCCTGTCACTATCTACCTTGTCGATTCCCCGCAGTATTTTGTATGTCGTTATCATGTCTCCTCTAACCCTTCTGTCCTCCAGTGTTGTTAGTCCTATTTCCCTCAACCTTTCTTCATAAGGCAGTCCCCTGAGTTGTGGAACTAGCCTTGTCGCAAACCTTTGCACTTTCTCTAATTTCTTGACGTGCTTGACCAGGTGTGGGTTCCAGACTGGTGCTGCATACTCTAGTATGGGCCTGACGTATACGGTATACAGTGTCCTGAACGATTCCTTGTTAAGGTAACGGAACGCTAATCTTAGGTTTGCCAGTCGCCCATATGCTGCCGCGGTTATCTGGTTGATGTGTGCTTCCGGAGACGTGCTTGGTGTTATGCTCACCCCAAGGTCTTTCTCCTTTGATGAGGTTAGTAGCCTTTGTCCACCTAGCCTGTACTCTGTCAGCGGTCTTCTTTGCCCTTCTCCGATCTTCATGACTTTGCATTTGGTGGGGTTAAATTCGAGAAGCCAGTTGCTAGACCAGATGTCAAGCTTGTCCAGGTCGCTTTGAAGTCCGTGTGTGTGTGTGTGTGTGTGTGTGTACTCTCCTAATTGTGGTTGCAGGGGTCGTGTGTGTGTGCATGTGTGCACTCTCCGGCGTTTCCTGCCGTGGTAGAACTCCAGTTCCTGGCCCTGATCTGTGTTACTGGTAAATGTGCAGACGTACACATCTGTCACTGTTGAACCAAGTGGCTGGTGTTACCTAACACCGCAGGTAGTGTTAGGTAACACTATCTACTAGGTAGTGGGGGGTAAAGAGTATACATGTGCAAGTGATAAATAGTGAAGAACCTCGATGTTCGGTTGTTGAAAAGTAAATATGAAGAGCTGAAAAGCCCGTGTGGGTCACTGAGGGCAACAAGTGATGGAGGTTTGGTCCTCCTTGTGAATTTAACGCGAGACCGACACGTTAAATTCAGTACACACTTATCCTCCAGCAAACAAATAGGCAGTGTCAAAGAGAGACGTGAGCACGACATCTCCCTCAAGTAATCTCCAAGAGTATGCAACTCTTAAAACTCCCAGCCAGTGGAGTGTAATTTATTTGACCCGGGTAAGGGAAGGGCCCAAGGAAGAGGTGGGAGGCGGAAACGCACACATTAGTGCCTGTTTTTAACTTCATTTGTGACTGGTTTCGAGGGCTCTTCTACCCTGAGCCTAAGCTATCATGCTGACCAACTTGTCAACCAGTTTGTATCATATGGGCCAGCAGACCCATCAAGACTTCATAACCCGGTTAATCAGCCACTTGTGGAAGCTGTCAGCTTATTCTTGATAGCTTTTATCTTAGTTCTGGCACTATTTCTGATATCTGCTGGTAATATGTTGAATCCTGGGCCACGGATGTTGACACTGTTCTCTAATTGTTCTTATGGCACCAGTGTTCTTCACTAGGTCTACTCCACACTTTCTCCCATATCTATCACGCCAGGAAGTGTTTATAGCAGTATTCAGATTAGGATGCAGGCATTCAAATATCTCCCATGTATATATCATTAGGTATTTCTCTCTCTCTTAGGCATTCCAGTAACAACAATCCTAGCGCTTCCAGGAGTTCCCAGTAGTTTAGATATTTTATTGATTCTCTGCTGACAGTATACGACCTCTGTATATTTTCCAAATCAGCTGTCTCTACTGCCTTGAAAGGCGCTGTGAACACAACAATATTCAGTTCGTCAGAACACAAATGTTTTGGAAAGCACCATCACTGTTGTTGCTTCTCGTGTTTACAAAGTTCTCTTAAAATTCACTTTGTCATTTTCCCGACTTTTTCTGAATTTGTCTTACTGTTTTTTTCCAAATAAAAGATCTTCTGACGTAATATTTCTACGTCTTTTACCTGTTCCTTCCTGCGTTCTGATTCCTGCATCTCATTTTGAGTTCTTCATTCCTTCTTTACTTCAGGAGTTTAAATTTATCACTAGTGAACTTCATTTTATTTTCTATCTACTACCTATAGCCATTACTGCCTACAATCACCACTACCCTACAGTCATCACCATCTGCGACAACCATCACCAGCTACAATCGCTTCTGACTACAACCACCACCACCACCACCACCACCTACAACCACCAGCTCAACACGTCCCTCCCATCCAAACTTTACACTGACCTCTCACCACTCTACCAATCTGATGCAAATTTAGCAGGTGCTCTGCTCTTCCTCAGACTCGCATCGTTGCCAGAACAAAACACACACACACACACACACAAGTGTGTGTGTGTGGATGCATTAATATGTATACTGCTCGTTGAGACTGGTATCCCAAACGGGACGGGAAAAGAATGAAATTAGTCCTGTAGTATCCACGGCCACGAATATGCTCGCACCAGGAGGCAGACCCAGTGTACTTACTGGGCCCCTGATGTTTGTATCATGGTGGCCAAGTGGGTTAAGGCGTCGGGAGTTAGCTTGGTTCCCAGGAGCCATGCTAAATGTCCGGGGTTCGATTCCCGGCTCGTCGCAGTATTGTATTTGCTTAAAAACCACTTTGTTCTGTGGATGTGTGTGTGTATATATATATGTCGTGCCTAATAGGTAAAAACTGGTCAATTATCAAGAACTCATTTAAAATTAAGTCCTTTCTAAAATTTTCTCTTATACGTTCGAATATATATTTTTTCATTAATGTTAATGTAAAAAAAATTTAATTTTGCACCAAAAGAATCTTAGAAAACTTACCTAACCTTATTATAACAAGCGCAATTTAATTTAGCCTAATCCAACAAAATATATTTTAGATACGTTTACAGTAATTTAATAATAAACAAACACAATGAAATATATTTTTTTCGTTAGGTTCAGAATGATTTTTGCGAAATTATTGTATACACAAATTTTCGCTTGTCTTATATGGCAACATGGGCGTTGCTATTTAAGCCAAAATCGCAAGTTCTGCCTATTCGGCACGACATATATATATATATATATATATATATATATATATATATATATATATATATATATATATATATATATGTGTGTGTGTGTGTGTGTGTGTGTGTGCGCGTAATAGCTGCCAGCAAGCAGTTACCAGCACCAGCGAACATTTACCACAACGTATGAAAGAAAAACTTTTTGAAAGTTGGGGGGAATTAGAAACCTGAGGGTTAGAAAGATGAACGTTCGGAAAGCAGGGTTCGAAATATGGGAGAATCGAAAGGCAGAGGTACTCAAAGGCCGGATGTTCGTAAGGTGCAGGGCCCTTCGCAACGGCTCTCCCCATTGCAACGTTTCTCCTCCCTCCTCACAAATCCAACACTCCTCCACCTTCACTTGCGAAGCTTCATCACCCAGTTGACCTACCATGACCTCTACCCCTGACTTAGAAGAGGACCAATGCGGAAGAAGCTGAGGTCGAGGAGGAGATGAAGGTCAGAGTTCGGGGAGTCAGGGACGCCCTGGGATGCTCATCCTTCCATCTGATAGACAATGCTCTGCGATCTACTGGTAGATCGGGATCGACACTTCGGTTCACCCTTGCTGTAAATCACTCCTGCTCTCACCTCACGAATACGGCTGTGCTTACAGCGCCGATCAAAGCAGGAACGATATAAAAGTTGGAAAGTGTACAAAGATAAAGAATTGGACACATGTTCAACATTTGGGTATCTTTACTGTAGACGTTTCGCCCTCTAGTGGCTTTATCAAGACAAAGTCAAGGACATCATGGGAAGAGGTAGAATAATATATATATATATATATATATATATATATATATATATATATATATATATATATATATATATATATTTTGCAAAAGATCACAGTAAACAGGTGATATCAAAATATGCAAGAAAACCACTATGAAAAATAGAAGAATTCAAGCGCTTTCGTGAGTAGTCACGAAAGCACTTGGAATTCTTCTATTTTTCATAGTGGTTTTCTTACTATATATATATATATATATATATATATATATATATATATATATATATATATATATATATATATATATAAAGAGGTATATAGTTCTACTGACTTCCAGTTATGGCCTTGAATTTGTATTGATAAAGCCACTGGAGGGCGAAAAGTCCACAATAAAGATACCCAGATGTTGCACATGTGTCTAATTCTTGGTCTCGTCTGTATTATAGATCATTCGTGTACATGTACAAAGAGCATTTACATCCGCACGAAATCAAAACACTTCTAAAAATCTGGAATTTTTCAAAGCACTTAGAATGTGCTGTTTGGAATAAAGGAGAAATACATAAAAAAAAATATGAATGGGAAATACTTAAGTAGCAGATTCACAATACGCACACTGCTATAACCACTTACTTGTAAGGAGATACATGATAAAGTGTAGAAGTTATTGAAAAGCAGGGGTGTAATTGGCACATTTGGAGAACACTGTGTTAACGTATGTGACCCAAGACTCTTCAACCTACTACCCGTGGATATAAGGAATACTGCACTAACGAAGGTAATAGTTTACAAGAGACAATTGGACTACGTCGTACAAGCGCCAGATAAGCCGGGGAGAATTTGCTATGCAGGTCTGCAGGTCACTGTCACAGTAGTTTGATTGATCAGCCAGCCAACAGGGAAAGTCTGGCCTCAGGTCGGGCTGTGAGAACAGAGAACCCTAGAAATCACACGTATAATGATCAACAGACACAAATTCAGTTACATGGAAGCTTGTTAACGTTTTGCCCACTCACGGGCTTTATTCAATCACAGTCATCTGTTTGTTTCTGTGTTTCTTCTTACCAGTTATGGTTGCAAGGGAGGAGGGGAATGCGGGGAGGGGATAGGGGGCGATTCTTGGCTCCTGACCCAACCTCTCAATTATTTACTATCAAACTTTTCAACTTCCTGACCTCGTGGGTTCTGTCATATTCGTAACACCTCTGCAGGAAATCTGCGATTACCACTTGCTCATCCAGATCGTCATAGTTCCTAACCTACTTCAGACTAAAGAAATACTTCCTGACATCCCTGGGACACGCGTACTTCTTCAGCGTCTAGTTTTGTCCTCTTGCTCCCGGTCCCTCTCCTGTCAAATAGACCTTGTTAGTCCCTATGAAGTCCTCTGAGTATCTTGTCTTGTCTGGTTCTTCTTTCTTTCGTCCAGTGTTGTAAATTTTAGTTCCTTTAGCCTTTCTTCGCAAGTCTCATTCCCGTGAGCTCTCGTAGTGAATCTCGGGATACTCTTTTGTTTCCGGACTCGACTATGTGAGGGGCTCCATGCTGGTGCTGTATACTCATGGCTGATCTGACATGCATCATAAACCAGATTCTAAGCGGCTATTTAGTACCTAAATGTTGTTCCTGAGTTCGCCAGACGCGCATATATGGCCAAGATTATTAGACTGATGTGTCAAAAGTGATATGTTCGGTGGTATGCTTACACCCAGGTTCTCTTTTTTTTCTGTTTCGGCGAAAAGGCGACCGGAAGGGAGGGAAGAAACGCGACAGGGCAGATGCTAGGGAGTTGCTTCAGTGGATAAGATAGGTGCACTCCTAGGGGATAGGTGAAGAGTGGCCAGCAGGGCCAGACGATGGACAGTGGGGGCCGGCAAGGATGGGTCGGAGATGCACTTCGCCATGAAAAGACTGATGAGATATTGACAAGGATTGATCATTCCCGCTGTCTCGAGGTGACTCCTTAAATAGAGAGGCTTAATCAGCAGGACGGCACGCCACCATGCACGCTCTCTCTCTCTCTCTCTCTCTCTCTCTCTCTCTCTCTCTCTCTCTCTCTCTCTCTCTCTCTCTCTCTCTCTCTCTCCTCTCTCTCTCTCTCTCTCTCTCCATCTTCCAACATAGACAGACGTAAACATACTCACACACATTAATTTTATTTTTGTAGTCACAGTTTGTATGTGACTCGGTGATTACATTATCAAGGAATATGAGAAATTACGAAAGCGTTTAGAAATTTCACTATTTTTTTAACTGTGGTTATTTTACACACACACACACACACACACACACACACACACACACACACACACACACACACATACACTAAGAGAGTCACCGGAAGATGGGCAAAACACACTCGTGTATCTTTATCGTCGAAACATTTCGCCCGCTCACCAGGCTTCTTCAGTCGATAACAGAGGTTTCGCATTTTTACTTAATTTTATTATAAGCGCTAAACCCATGTTTTGCATACAATCAATATAATTATTTAACCGGAAGGACACACAAATACTTAATGAAAAAAAACTGTTACAAAATAGCCTTTATATATATATATATATATATATATATATATATATATATATATGAACAGGGACAAGCCTAAAAAAAATACGTTTGTTAGTCCAAAATTTGTGTGGTCACATCTAAAAAAATGTATATACATAAAAAAATAAATAGAAAAAGTCTGAAACATGCTACAGTAATGGTCGTCAGTGCTATTAGAAAAAGATTCAAGGAGAAAAATGAAAAACAGTATAACAGACTAATATCACTTTTTAAGCCAGCGGAAGGCTTCGGTCAGGTGACCGAAAGCTCCAGTAGCGACGGGTCGTCAGGAAACACTTGTCCTGTTTCTTGACCAAACTTACCTAACCTGACTAACAGTGTCGTTGTTATGTAACTGGAGCATCAGCAAAGACATGATAACCACATGTTAGGTCGTAAAATGATAAGAGAGGACAGATTAAAAAGATTTCCACTAATCATTATTAACTATTATTATTATTATTATTATTATTATTATTATTATTATTATTATTATTATTATTATTATTATTATTATTATTATTATTATTATTATCATCATCATCATATTCATGGGAAAGCGCTAAATCCAAATCAGTTGAAACAGGGCAGCTGCCAGAGGTCTGGAAAACAATGAATGTTGTTCCAATATTTAGAAAAGGGACAGAGAAGTGACACTGAATTACAGGCCAGTGTTATTAACGTGCATTATGGAAAGAGCATCATGAGAGTAGTGGAGCACCTAGAAAGGAGTGGATCTGTAAACGACAACTTGCACGGTTTTCGAGATGGTAAATCCTGTCTCATAAATCTGATAGAGTTCTGTGATTAGTACACCTTGCGTCATTATGTACTGGAATGCGTCACACCTTGCGTCATTATGTACTGGAATGCGTCACACCTTGCGTCATTATGTACTGGAATGCGATAAAATTAATGAATTCAGAGACAACTCACTCAGAAATGCTTAAGAAATGTTAAAGTATTTTATCCACAGTGGTATATTGCAAACCATCTTGGAAAAATACTCTAACCTAATTCATGTGTGGCCTAATTCATGTCTGCATAAATAACTCATTACGACTGTGACCAGATATAAACATGTAAATAGTTAATTATCACTGTAACTTGTTCAGCTCTCGAAATCTCGCCCCATTATGTACCTCTGTAATATTTTGACCACCACCCACATGATGGGTATGGGGGGCATAATGAAGACACAAAAATGCGTATTATACAGTCCCATACAAGAGACTGGCACAAGAACTAGAAGAGCATATATAAATTACAAGGTAAAACACTACAGTGTAGCAACGAGTTACTGTCAGGGAGAAGATGTCGGAATGGTCGAGTATGACGAGTGGGGTTCCACAAGGTTCAGTACTTTCTCCAGAACTGTTTCTTGTGTATTTAAGCGACATGGCAGAGGAAACTGAGTCAGAGGTGTCCTTGTTTGCAGATGATTTGAAACTAACGAGGAGAATATCAACAAGAGTAGACCAGAAAAGACTACAAATGGATCTGAACAAGCTGCAGGACTTGTCTGACAAGTAGCTATTGGAATTTAACCCCAGAAAATTGCAAAGTTATGATAATCAGAGAAGAGCAAAGACGTCCGGACACAGTGTCCATGCTTGGGGGACAACGCTGTTAACCTCTCTCATGCTCACTTGACCAACCTTGATGTTATCCATGCATCATAGGGGCTACACTCCCCGTATTATTATATCCCGGGCTATAGAAAGCCATAGGCGAGTGTGGACTGGTTATGTGAAAGTCCCTTCAGGACATAGTATACCCAAATCACTTTAATACCAATCAATATAACCAGAGTGATTTATACTAAACAAATATTACGAGTATTAGATTATCGGCAGAAAATAAATATATTTGGTTATGTAATACTTTATTAAGATAAACTACCATCGCTTGTCACAGCTGTATACTGGTTGAGTGCCATCCATTGTGTAAATATTTCTTTTTAAATAGTTGAAAGATATTAATCTAAATAATAATAAATACTACGTATGTAACGACGAGTATTTTCACTTTTATATAGTTTGTCCTCTTCATTTTCTGTGAGTAGGAACTGTCGCTCTATTATGGGTAACTTAAAATATCTTTCCTTTTTCCAATTTGTTACTCTAGTGATTCTTTATTTGGATTTATATCATTTATCAGACACTCGTTTTTCTCTACCTCTTCCTCTATCTCCTTTTCCTCCTTTGCTACTTCTTCCTCACCCTCTTTTTCCACTTCTTGCAACGTGGATAAAACATTATTATTATTATTTGAAGCGAAAGAGAGATTGAAGGCTCGATCCTGTCTACTGCTCACTGCTGCTCTGACCAGTCAGGCTGTTGATGAAGTTTTATATAATCTCGTCCCAAGCAAATCGTTGTATGGTATTTTCAGAACCCCATGTGTGCATTCACATCACATCTCTGCACCATTAACCTCCCCAACACACTTCAGCATATATTATTAATAATAATAGTCTACGTGCTTACTTACCATTACTGGAAGTCTGCTTCTGTAGTGGTCTGGGCGACCTGGCTCCTGACACTACCGGCATGGAAGGCCTCCTGGTACATCCGCTGCCACAGAAACGAACGAGTTAATCTCAGGTGATGGTAGTATTTTGTTCGTCATGGGGAAATGTCTCCTGACGCGGATATTAGGCATGTGATGCCCCGTTGTCTTAAATAGCCTCTGACATACCCGTCTAATGGACATACCCGACGCGGGTGTTAGGCAAGTGATGCCCCTTGCATTGGATAACAACAGCTGGCTAACTCACGTAAAAATCAACAGATCACACTGAATCCCACTTCTACTACACTTCCTGGTCTATATAGCATCTTAGTCCTCAACTGTGTTAACTCAGCTCGAGTTCTGAAACACTCCTGGACTATCAAATTGCCTACCTGTAAATTAATACACTTTTATATTCATGTAGAATGACTAAATCCATAGAGGTTATAAAGTACCTGATGGATGGAAGGTAATCTACCTTGATTCGAGCATATAAACTTACCAGAAGGTAATTAAAATAGCCTCGTTATTTTGAGCTTTTCTTAAGCTATTAATACAAGAACAAGCTTTTTATCTTCTACAATTCTGATTACGAAAACGCTCTTTGAGGGCTATTCATTAATCCTAGGATTAATAGGCAGATCTATGAATACAGGATATATACACTGAGAGGTGTATGTCTCTCAACATATATACTGAGACTTTAATCTCTATTTTAGAGATAAAAATATTCTTGACTGGTGGAGAACAAATTACATGTAGCGTTAATGACCTCGTGCGGTAAATAAGCTTTAAATCTAATTAACCAACCAATCAGACCTCTGCTAAGTGATGCATCATGGATACAGATGCTGATTGGTGGACTGTACCGGGTTACTGAAAAGCCGAGATTGTGATTGGTGGACTAACCTGTGGTAGCTGGAGACCTGGAGGTGAGATGGACTGCCCTGAGGACTCTTCTCCTGACCTGCGAGGTGAGTGGTAGTTCAGTGAGAATTCATGTAACAGAGAAAGGTAGTTAATTGAGTTTATTCCCCATTACTTGTGGAATCAGAGGTAGTTCAGTGGGTCTGAATGGGTGAGACAAACAAAAACTCATGGCAAAGATAAACACAAATAATAAAAATGGGTTTCTGAAGCTTACAAACGGGGCAGGACAAGCAGGTGGGAAAAAAATTGCAACTCTTGTGCAAAATGTATACAGATATTTGGATAAACAGACAAATTTAGGGAAGGAGAGAGTAAAGTGGGTCCAGGATGGATGTGTGATCCTGACTTCTAAGTCTTTGGCGTATCTCAAGGATAATTTACCTTTCCAGTTTTTCCCTCGTGTTCTTATTATTTGTCTCCTTTATAAAATAAATAACCAATCAGCAGTGAACTTCATTTTTTTTACAGTAATTCCCGAAACTTCTTTGTTGAAGGTCTTATTATTCGTTATTAGTGGTTTGAAAGATGAATGGAGAGGAGGTACGAAAATGCGGTGGATAACAGACTGGTGGTGGGTGGCACATGTGGTGGCAGTGGATAGACAGGTAGTAGATGGGTGGTGGGTTGTACGGGCGGTGGGTGGCACCAGAAATGATGGCAATGAAGTGACTGGTGGTGGGTGGGAAGAGATGAACATGATGTAAGTGGCACTGAGCAGAAAGCTGGGTAGTCACAGACACGTTGTGGGTTCAGTCCAGATAGTGGCCAGTCCAGTCTCCCATCAAGACGGACAGGTGTTCAGGTACACGATTTCAGGGACACATGTTCAGAGACACATATTCAAGGATACATATTCAGATACATGTTTCCCTTTATTTCCTTCTCGATAATCTCGTTGTCAGATGCTTCACAGCCAGATTTTGCAATCTAATCCAACCTAAAACAGCTTAACCCAATTTAACAAAAATAAAAGAGGAATCGTTGAGAAATTGAAGTTGAACATGATGTAAACAAAAAAGCTGACATCTTAAAATGAGAATGAGCAGCAGCAGCAGACACTGACCTTGAGGGAGGGGCGGGAGTCTGCGGGTGTTGAGGGAGGCTGAAGGTCGCCCATGCATGGGCATAGTGGTGATGCCGCAGCTGTCAGCTACCAGCAGCAAGTGCCTCATTAAGTCTAAGGCCTCATATTCTCTCGCCCTATTTACATTAATGTTTCAGACTGGTTCATCTCGTTTACCACAGCATCTGCTTCTTCAGGTTTCCAGCGTCTCGTGACTTGCAGCCTTTTGATATTCACTGTTGTTCTGGCTGACGCTGTTGTAGCTGTAGTTGTGGCTGTAGCTGTGGCTGTAGCTGTGGCTGTAGCTGTAGCTGTAGCTGTCACTGTGGCTGTGGCTGGTGCAGCTTGAGTCTTCTCCGGCAGCAGATCACTGACAGACACTGCCGTACATTCAGGTATTCTGAAAGCACGGACAGAATAAGTCTTCTGAAAGACAATAAGGGTTGTACTGGATAGTACATGAAATGTTGAGAGAAGCAGAAAAAAACCCACGGTACTGATGGGGCTCCAACTAAAAGTCGGTAGAAATGGAGCCATTACCAGGCAGATGGAAATCTACAAAGATCGACGTATACAGGAAACACGAAACTGTAGACTAGTATTGATAACGAACATACTAAGATGCTAGAAAGGATAATAAGGAAAATGATAAAACACACAAAAAATAATCAAGTAACATAGATTCACTTACATATATTCACTAGATTCCTAGATTTCTATAACATAGTAATATAAATTAAGCAGCAAAAACAAAGATTGATGGAGTAAGTTTTTGAAGACTAAAAAAATAATATTTGATACAGAATCTCATCAGAGACTAATTTATTAAATAAAAGAATACACCGAAGTAATAAGGATGGTACTCAAGTAGATACAGGAATACCTGAAGAGCGGAGGGTAATATCAGACTGGGCAAGGGTGACGGGTGGAGTCCCTCAAGGACCAGCACTAGCACCTTTACATGATAAGTATTAATGACTTTCAGGTGAAAATGGAATGTTATGTATCACAACTTGAAGACAGAACAGAGAGAAAACGAATTTAACATGCGTTATGTGTCGTTAGCAAGTGGTTAATGATGTTAAATCCATAGAAGACCAAGTTAGTAAGAATAAGGGAATCTAGGGAGGGAGGGGAGAGAACCCCCCATTACAGAACGTAGCTTACAGAAGAAAGATAACAGTTATCACTTTACTGAGGTATGTATCACACTATAAGAGGATATCAACCATATAATTTTTGCTTCCCTTTACGATGTTAGTTAACCTAAGAAATACTTTCAGAACTCTTAATTAAAAATAATTCAGGGTTTCTACGTATGGTGTAAAGGAGACTTAACTTCGAGTATGCAGCACCGGTAGTCCGCACACCATTATATACAATATTAGAAAAAAAACAAAAAAAACTTGTAGTGGAAGTGAGAGACTTAGCTACAAGGAAACACTTGATGAGCTCTTGCAACACTAGAATAGTGGGGGTCAAGGAGGGATATGATTATGATATACAAAATATTTTCCTAATTATACTGAGTGGAGAGTAATAGGCCACACACACACACACTCACTCACACAAGAAAGGTTGAGGGAAATAGGACTAACAACACTGGAGGAAAGAAGGGTCAGAGGAGACATGATAACGACATACAAAATACTGCGGGGAATCGACAAGGTAGTGACAGGATGTTCCAGAGAGGGAACACAGAAACAAGGGGACACAACTGGAAGCTGAAGACTCAGATGAGTCAAAGGGATGTTAGGAAGCATTTCTTCAGCCACATAGTAGTCAGGAAGTGGAATAGTCTAGAGAAAGATATAGTGGAGGCAGGAACCATACATAGTTTTAAGACAAGGTATGATAAAGCTCATGGAGCAGGGAGAGCAGAGACCCAGTAGCGGACAGCGAAGAGGCGGGGCCAGGAGCTGAGTCTCGACCCCTGCAACCACAATTAGGTGAGTACAATTAGGTGAGTACGGTCACTGTATATCGTGAACATCAGGCTCATATTGCAGTATGCAGCGCATTATGGAACCCACACGTGGTCAAGCACGTCAAGAAATTAGAGAAAGTGCAAAGGTTTGCAACAAGACTAGTCCCGGAGCTAAGGAGCATGTTCTACGAGGAGAGGTTAAGGAAAATCAACCTGACGACACTGGAGGACAGGAGGGATGGGAAGACATGATAACGACATATAAAAAACTGAAAGGAATTGACAAGGTGGATAGAGACAGAATGTTTCAGAGATGGGACACAGCAACAAGGGGACACAGTTGGAAGTTGAAGACTCAGATGAATCACAGAGATGTTAGGAAGTACTTCTTCAGTCACAGAGTGGTCGGGAAGTGGAATAGTTTGGGAAGCGATGTAGTGGAGGCAGGTTCCATACATAGCTTTAAGAAGAGGTATGATAAAGCTAATGGAGCAGGGAGAGTGACCCGGTAGCGGCCAGTGAAGAGGCGGGGCCAGGAGCTGTGACTCGACCCCTGCAACCACAACTAGGTGAGTACAACTAGGTGAATACACATAGGCTTCATTAGAGGCGGGAAACAGGTACACGAAGGAACAAGTAGAAATAATAAACACAAATTAGTCACAGGTCTGGACAACGAAAAAATAAAGGCAGGATATATACACTGCTTTATGAATAGGCACGAGAGTGCTCCCGCAGTCTGGAGATTGTGAACCCAGTAGCGGTTAGTTTAAAAGGCAAGACCAGGAGCTGGGGCTCGACCTCTGTAACCAAAAGTAGGTGAGTATACTCTATATCTGTCTGTGTGTCTCTCTCTCCCTCTCTCTCTCTCTCACTCACTCTCTCACTTGCTATCTACCAACCTGTCTATCTATCTATCTATCTATCGATCTATATATCTTTGTATGCGTGTGTTTGAAAGCAGATAAGAGCACAAGATTCTAATAACTAACTTTTCAGCCAATTAATTTTAACGGGGCCCAAGACCTGGCACTCAACATTCTTGCCCTTTCATTCCCAAGCAGAACTGGAACGAGTTATAATGCGAGGGCGTGGAAGCGGAATCCATACATGGATTCCAATTTCAGTACAAAAACATCCACCTCGGAAGAATCAATTTAGGATTAAGAGGTATGTGTCCAGGAGCTGCAGCTCAGCTCCCACGCACCCAGGGAAGCACACAATAAAGTCGTCAAGGGAAGAAAGATGAATGGTAAGTTTGCAGCCTCTCACCTGATGGTTATTATGACTTGAAGGTATCATGGTAGGTGTTGCCATGACGACCCCTCAGACGTGAGGAGGGGAGGGAGAAAGGCAGGAAGGAATAGGTAGGAGATAGAACGTGGGATGAAAGAAATAATGAGGGAAGTGAGGGGAGAAAGTGTAGAGGAAGGAAGGAAGGAAGGAAGACTGGAGGAAAACAGGTTGAAGAAGGGAGTGTTGGATAGGTTAGGTAAGGTTTGTCAGGAAACAGGACAAGTATTTCCTGACGCGGGTCTTACTCGTATGATGACCCGCAGTTGGAGCTTTTGGTCATCTGACCGAGGCCTTCCGCTGGCTTACCGGTCCACCCCTTTAAAAAATAAGGTTATAATTATAACCATTTGTTTATCTATCTACACTTCCCTTTGCAAATGTAAGATAAGATTTGTTGCGATTTTTAACCCGGTATAGGGAGGGTTACCTACCCAGGGTAACCCAAAAAAGTCTTATTTTCATTGTGGTCTTTCAATCTTGTCGCCCAGGATACGACCCACACCAGTCGACTAACACCCAGGTACCTACTTACTGCTAGGTGAACAAGGACAGCAGGTGTACATAAACATGCCTAACGTTTTCACCCGTGCCGGGTACTGAACCACAGACACTCAGTGTGAGAGTGCGTTGTAAACTGAGCCACGGTGCTAGTGAGGGGAACTTCATTCGTGGATTCCTACTATTTCCCAGGCATTGTAAGCTCTTATAGGTTTAATGCTTCTTTATGAATATAATAGATATAATAATTAATAATAATAACAACAATAACAACAACAATAATAATGAACAATAATAATAGTAAATAATTAAAAAATCATTAATAATAATAATTATAAATAATTAAAATAATTAATAATAATAATTAAAAATAATTAATAATAATAATAATAATAATAATGATTTATTATTATTATTATTATTATTATTATTATTATTATTATTATTATTATTATTATTATTATTATTATTATTATTATTATTATACACCTTGTTATTAGTCGTCTGAGAACAACTAAACAGCTGCAGGAGGTGGAGTAGGCCAGTCATCCATCTAGTAAGTGCAGGACATGTACTTCCGTCCTGATGCTCCCAGGGAGAGCACAAGAGAACTAAACTAAGAACAGAAGCGACTGTACAAAGAGGAGTCTCCCTGATGAGAGTACAGGAGGACAACAACTGAAGGACAGACAATGAATGATATGACTGAGTAAGTAACTGAGAAGTGTCTGATAACAAAAAAGAAATAGAAGATGTGATAGGGAATACTGTAGAGAGCCTGTTGATTCTCTTGCCCCTTTTTCAACTGAGTTGAAGAAGAGGCAAAAGAATGGAAAAACTGTAGAAAGCTGAGGATATTAGTGAATAGAGAAGTAAGCAGATTAGCCAAGAAGAAATACGAAAGGGTGAGACGAGAAGAGAATACAATTTGGCAATGACAGTGTCTGAAGAAGATGTGTTGATATTTTTTAGAGTTTAAGAAGGTATGTTATGCTATATCACACCTGCAAGTTTTCCACAAACTAGAATAACATACAGGGATAATGGATTGTAGAATATCTGTATGGAAATAGAAACAATGGTGATGGTTAAGTATTGGTATGCCTGAAGAGAGGGGTTCCACAAGGGTCAATACTGAGACCAGTAGTGCTTTCTCCCGTATGTACATACTACGTGTTGTTAAAGAGGCCATGTTATATTGGATGATATAAAATTAATGAGAATATAAACTTAAGAAAATCGGAAAATAATGCAAGATAATTAAGACTGTAAGAGTGCACTCAGAGTCTACAAGATGGCATTCACTGCCTCTAAAGTGGCCCCCGGTGTCTAGAAGATGGCTCTCACTGGCTAGATGACGGCACTAACTCTCTAGAATGATGTACCCCCTATCTAGGCGGTGCCTCTAAAGTGTCTGGAAAGTGGCACTCATTGTTTATAATGTCTCCCACTGTCTAGAAGATGGCAATATGCTTAGCAGGTGCCAACACCATCTAGAAGTTATCACCTGCTTGCTAGAAGATGCTGCTGTCGATCACCCTTATGTTGATGCGGAACTCCACTCTGAGTGACACTCACATTCAACAGTGCCCAAGTTAATGCACTCGCTCGCCACGCCAAGGCTGCCCTCACTGGTCGTACGATACAGTGTGGTAACAGATTGACTCCCTCATACTCTCTCTCTCACTCTCTCTCTCACACACACACACACTCCCAACCTCATCGAACTAATCGGAAAATGACCGGTACAGCCCCTCCAATCCAACTACGTGAACGCATTTTCCTACCAGATATCTAGTAAACACTGATACCTATCCCTGTTGTGAAGCTGGATAATGATCAATCAGTAATTGATCTGAGGTGTCATGACGATTAAAGGGACACCCGCTAGCTAATGACAATCATTTAATCAATAAATTAATCGTCCTTCGTGGTGGCCGTCAGGACAGACAGAGAGAGCAGCGTGGGCATGTTAGGCTGACGGTGGCACACTCAAGTATCGATGAGCTGTAATGGAGCAGGAGTGGGTATTGATCCCTCGCTAGCCTACTTACGGGAATTACCTAAATATATCCTGAACCCTTGCCATCGTTTATGATATAAGGTTTTAGAGACGAGATATGAGGCAGGTAGAAGCACATGGCTGTTGTGTTGACGTGCGACGACGCGCATAAGTATGAGGGTACATTTACACATAGACAACATGAATGCACGTGTAGTTGTCTATATACGAAGCCAAAACTACGCATATATTCAGGAATAATTATATATGAATGTATGACCTATGCATTCAGGAGGGTATAATAGCATGCACACAGGAATGCATTGTATGGACCTATGTACTGAATGTATTCTTGCATAATGTAGGGTCAATTAGGGAACATGATCATGCATAACAGCGAAAAGTGATCGTTCTCCGAGACATCACAGTGAAGAGCGCTGATTCTCCTATCACCTACACAATAATGAAGTGTGGATTACTTTACAAGGAATCACAACGTGAAGGTCTTTCCCACTCATGGCGTCGAATGATTCATATTCGTGTGTGTGTGTGTGTGTGTGTGTGTGTTTGTATCATTCGTGTATTCGTTAGGCTTCAAACTTAACCAAGCAACCAACCTGACAACCAGGGCTGTTAAATATTTTATGGTATTTCGTGAAACATTACTGGATGTATTACATGTAAATTAAAGTGTTGTGGACAAGATAATTAGAAGAGAACGATGCAGAGGTAAGAGACGCTTGGCACAGGTAATTAGGGCAAACTTATGTCATCTAAACCATGGTTTATGGTAACGAGGAGGTGGAAGAGAGGCAAAGTTAACTCTCGCTCTCTCTCTCTCTCTCTCTTGGGGAGCAATGTAAATATATTTTTGCCACAAGATATTACGAATTTCTTTGGTGATGTTGTTAACAAAAACACACACACACAAATATATATATATATATATATATATATATATATATATATATATATATATATATATATATATATATATATATATATATATATAATATATATATATATATATATATATATATATATATATATATATATATAAAGAGTCAAGGTATAAAAGAGGCAAGTTTCACCCTCCAGGAACTTTAATAATCCAATGATTGAGTTGGTGAAGCCTCTATGGGGTGATGTTTCTTTAAAGTTACCTCATCCTGCACGTGTCTCGTACAAATTCTTATAATGGTATTGCATGAGGGCACACACAGGTCATGGGCACAGGTATATAGTACATTCTGTAGATTTATCCTGCGATAACCCAAGTCAAACCATGTAACCAACTTCCACAGCGGTCCATATGTAAGTAGGTCTATATAGGCACACACTATTTTCTTTCAGCTTAGATTAAAAGCAATCTTAACTAACCTTTTATATTTAAAAGTAACAGACAAGCTTCAACTAGTTCAGGAGAACTAGAGAATGATAAGATATAAAAATATTCAGTGGGAAGAGAGGCAGACTGATGTAAGTTTCACAGGCACCAGGCTCCACACTGAGGATGTAAACAAGAGGAAAGGTTTATCCTTGTGTCAGTACACTCCGGGGTCTGCGCACTCAACACCTCGTCGCCAATACTCGCTAGAATTTCATAAATATACATTGATTTTCCAACCCCAACTTTACTGCAATAAGTACTAATGGAGTATTAATTTGTTTCAGGTCACGGTTAGTGGTATTTAAGAAGGCCAGATGGCTGTCTTCAGCAATCTGTACCGTCTCACGCATTTCGGACAGCGGCAGTGACGTCGAAATTTCCATCGATTTGCCAATCTCTCATCTTGTCTCTTGAGGGAAGGCCGCTGCACGCAAGACTGACCCTACGTGTCAGAGATGATAGGGTCCGTGATGGCATGCGACGAGGCAGAGCAACAGGTTGAAATAGAAACTCATCAATTGCTAGGCCACGCTCGCTCTACCTGGGGGACGGGGAGAGGGCCCCTTGATGCCGGTGAACGACTCTTCATACAGGCGCTGCATAACCCCTACGAATTTAACGCTTCCCCAATGGATATAACGATAATATTACTCTTCAAAAAAGAGTAATATTGAAATATAAATCCCTTTCACGACTCCTGACCTTAATCTGAAGCATCAGTTCTGTGAACTATTCATCCACTCATGGCTCAGCTGTATTAGTAATAATAATAATAAAAGTGTATATGTATATTGCCTATATGTGTCGTAAATGAAGGGAGGAATCTCAAAATTCATCCTCAAGTCCTTGACAAGAAAAAGGCCATTACAGTCTGGTAACATGATGGTGGAAGCTTTTGATCCAAGGAATTGAAGCTACTTATCTCATCCCTTTCTAGGATCAAACCTAATTATACCTCCCATTCCCCAGGCGATACGCGAACCCTACAGGTTTAGTGCGTCCCTGTGAATATAATAACAACACACACACACACACACATACATATATAAGATTGAAGAAATTATATTAGATCAGTGCGAGAAATATTGTGGGCAGAGATGAGTTCAACAACTAGAATGAAATCCCAAATAACCCACACTTAAAAACTGATAATGGCACACAACGGACCGAAACGTCGTCTCAAGTTGCCTCTCTTAAGTGTCGCTTATTTGTGAGTTGGTCCAGCCACGGTATTATGACTCTTTAAAAGCAGAATGGCAGCCACAAATGACAACGTTTTCCCCTGGTTTACAAATCTTTCTACAAACCAGTGACTTGGCCATAGATTGTAGAAATCTTTACCACACAGAGATCCTGGCTGTAGTTACTCTGCTCAGGATGTGTTCTAAGTCACTCGAGTTGATGTCAAGCGTGAGCTTCGCTTCCTCACTCCCCGGAATGTTACCCCTTAGAAGATCGTCAAATTTCAGTGGAGCTCCCTTAAGTAGGTCCCAAACGTTGTGCATATGTGTGTCCATTTATCTAGTAAGTGTTCTTATCCATAGCACAGTTAACCATTATGAAGATGGGTCGAGTCCACGGGATGAATGATCACTGCTGCTATATAATATTCCTCAGTACTGGCTAGCTATGACTTAATTTCCCGTCCCTGAATTCCCTGTGGCGATGAAGAATATAAACTCACATTACCGTCGCTGGAACAATTCACCCCAAAAAATACCTCATTTAACCTTATGACGACGTTTCGGTCCGTCCTGAACCATCCACCGTCCACCGAAACGTCGTCACAAGGTTCCTCACTTTAGTGCGAAGCTTGGGTGAATCCTTTTGGGATTCTTTATGTTATGGTCGGGCTGGGGTTCCTACGTCGGTTTGCGTGCGGCCAGCTTTAACAGCCTGGTAGATCAGGCCCTGATCCACCGCGAAGCCTGGTCGCAGATCCGGCCGTGGGGGCGTTGAACCCCAAAACCCTCTCCAGGTATACTCCAGGTATGGTCAACTGACAGATTATAATGTCGCAGTTTGATAAATAACATGGATTTTAGACCTTGCACTCTGTCTCATGTCAATTTAATCCTATATTCATCTCCAAGAAGAAAATACTCTAATTCTAATTAATCTAACTTATAGCTAGACCTAATCACAAATAAAAGAGTAAACAAAAGCTGTCGGTATTGCGTACCATCAATGTGACGAGACTTTTTTTAATTATCAACTCCTGGGGGAAATTTTAACCAGAGTTTCAGTATTTTGAATGTCCAGGTCAAATCGCTTTTTATTTAATCCAGGTTATATGTGTCATACACTACTGCATCGCCCCTGCTTCTCGGTCCCCTGTATGCATGCCTAGGTCTGTATCGCAATTATTTCCGATTGAATTCTCACAATAGAGTAAATATCTGTCCCTGGTCATGGATCAGGGGCGTTGACCCCCGGAACACCCTCCAGGTATACTCCAGGTATACTCTAGGTATACTCCAGGTATACTTCCGGTACACAACAAGGGAAGTGCCTCGGTGCTTGGGAAGAGCTCTTGATCCAATGATTATTTTGCTACCCTCCCCCTCCCTGGATTAAACTTGGTCTACTACCATTCTAAAGGTGCTGTATGATCAATACGGGTTTGGCGCTTTACAAAGAACAACAAAACAACAATAACATCAACGACAACAACAACAACAAGAATAATATAATTAATTTCAGATAGTGCAAGACGATGTAATACACAGTTACAAAATAAACATCAAAGTGATGGCGGTGCTCTGCGGCTGTGAGCACAGGTGGTGTTTTGCTCGTCAGGAAACATGCCCCGCAGATGCGGCAAACATGTGCGTGATAAGAGGCTCCAGGGAGGTGCACTATGGTGAAGGGAGTCACAAGGGACAGGTGGTATTTTCTTTGTCAAGAGAATTAGGAAAATTTCTCCTGACGGGGATCTTAATTACAGGACGACCCGCTCGCGGGAGCTTCTGGTCCCTTGGCCCAGACCTCTACTATCCACACGGTAAAACGTTGTCTTTCTATATAATTTCATATATATATAAAGTTCTCATAGAATATAGAATATAGGGGGTGGTAGGAGAAAGAAAATATTCAAGCAGCTCCGAGGAGAACCTGCGTTTTCGCAGGGAAGGGGTGGAGGTAGGGCAGCATTGTTCTCTTGACTAATGGCCGCTAGCGTGGAGCTGGATCATATCCAGCTCAGGTCACACGCCACAACAAACACCGGTGACATCTCTGCACCACCACGGATAATGGGATTAATGGTGTTTGCAAAGCCACCCGCACTACAGCAATCTCCGCCCCTCCCAACACACACATCCCATCATTAGCGCATCACTCCTGATTTCGTCTCCCTGTCCTCTGAGATTTAAGGCGAAATGACATCAGAAGCCAAATCCCATTATTGTCTTGTCGTTGTTGTCGTTGATGAAGAAGGATGGATCATCGGCTTCAGCAGCTCCCATGACTACATAATCAGCTCAGTTACAATTATGCAATCATGATATATCCCAAGAATAGCAACGAACCCTTCCTATCCCTACCTTCTATGGCTAGGAGTTTTAATAGCTCAGTTGAATAATGTCTTACAGTGCCCTCGCATCTAACAGCTCTTCTGCTTCATAAGCAACAGTCTTTAGAGTGAATTTCGTTTTATTTCTTCGAAAATGGGGCGTAAACACCGACAGCCACAACTTCCTCACTGTAATTATCACTAATGGAATTAATGCGGGATTAATGGTTTGAGTGTATTATAGCCTCTAGTCATGACATTATGTTCCCCAGTGCGCCTTGATTATTCTCAGTTGCTTACCTGCAACACTGTCTTCACTGTTGCAACCTGCAACACTGTCTTCACTGTTGCAACCTGACGTTGCTGTAAAGTTAGTATTATGTTGCAGTTTACAAGTACAATTGCATGGTGTGTTGAGGGTGAGACATTGTGGGAATAAGACACATATATGTGCAGCAATTAAAACATTCATTGAGGTGGATGTTTCGCCACTGGTTGCTTCATCAATATTAATGTGATTGATAAAGTCACCGGTGGCGAAACGTCTTCTTCAATAAATGTCTCAAGCGTGTACAAGTGTCTTAGTCCCACATAGCTTCTTATAGTTTACCTCTGCTTGAACCTGTCGCCTTTCCATTCCAAACCCAGTCAGGAAAATTCTGTAATTTTTTTATAAATATTTTATTGTATCAATATATTAATTAACATCCGTAAAAAATAATTAGTGAATGATAGATATATGTTTCTTCACTATTCATTAATCTCTCACCATCACATTAAACCTATGAGGCAGAAGTGTCGAGAGAAACAGAAATTCTTCGGGAAAATTAATAATTGAATCAGTGTCACTGGACATTCGAGACCAGAATAAAAAAAAATCCAAAGGCTCTCTCCTGACTAATCTGAGGGCAGAAAGAAACTCAGGGGTGTCATACCGTAATCTTGTCGTATCGAAATGTCCGTTCGTACCTAGAACATAAGAGGAAATAAGTAAGTTTATTCAGGTATACACAAATACAGTTACACAGATTATCATACATAGCAGCATATGTGTGGAGAACCCAGGATAACCCAAAAAAACATACTCTTAACACCACATCTAGTGTTATTACTATCACAGAGCTACACAGCCAACACCTTGCATCGCACTCCTCTTATTCTCGTGTTAGGTGGCAGATGCAGAGGCAGACACTGCAATCTATTGTATATCATAAATGTAGAGATGTAGAGAGGCTCGGGTCACATGCACTACAGTAACCTCCATGACTGTAATGCCCAATTAAAAATTATATTCTTAGAAATAATTCCTTTATTCGGCCGTGTCTTAATCTCTTGTTATTATTATTATTATTATTATTATTATTATTATTATTATTATTATTATTATTATTATTATTATTATTATTATTATTATTATTATTTAGAGAGTGGGCAAACCAGTAAAGACATCAAACGCCTTAGTAACATATTCTATAATAACCCCAAGGATAAAAGAATGAAGAAGCACGAATAACCCGCACACACGAGAATCAAACTTAGACGACGTTTCGGTCCGACTTGGACCATTAATTAGTCACACGTGACTAATTAATGGTCCAAGTCGACCGAAACGTCAACGTCATACGTTCCAGTCACGGTATTGAGCCTTTTTTTTATTCTTTAATGAAGATGCACAGTGGCGGACCTGCATTTTTGGGGCCCTGAAGCTTGTACAGTTATGGGGGCCCTGAAGCTTGTACTGTTATGGGGGCCCTGAAGCTTGAACTGTTATGGGGGCCCTGAAGCTTGAACTGTTATGGGGGCCCTGAAGCTTGTTCTGTTATGGGGGCCCTGAAGCTTGAACTGTTATGGGAGCCCTGAAGCTTGAACTGTTATGGGGGCCCTGAAGCTTGAACTGTTATGGGGGCCTTGAAGCTTGAACTGTTATGGGGGCCCTGAAGCTTGAACTGTTATGGGGCCCTGAAGCTTGAACTGTTATGGGGGCCCTGAAGCTTGAACTGTTATGGGGGCCCTGAAGCTTGAACTGTTATGGGGGCCTTGAAGCTTGAACTGTTATGGGGGCCCTGAAGCTTGAACTGTTATGGGGGCCCTGAAGCTTGAACTGTTATGGGGGCCCTGAAGCTTGAACTGTTATGGGGCCCCTGAAGCTTGAACTGTTATGGGGACCCTGAAGCTTGAACTGTTATGGAGTCCTGAAGCTTGAACTGTTATGGGGGCCCTGAAGCTTGAACTGTTATGGGGGCCCTGAAGCTTGAACTGTTATGGGGGCCCTGAAGCTTGAACTGTTATGGGGACCCTGAAGCTTGATCTGTTATAGAGTCCTGAAGCTTGAACTGTTATGGGGGCCCTGAAGCTTGAACTGTTATAGGGGCCCTGAAGCTTGAACTGTTATTGGGGCCCTGAAGCTTGAACTGTTATGGGGCCTGAAGCTGAACTGTATGGGCCTGAAGCTTGAACTGTTATGGGGCCCTGAAGCTTGAACTGTTATGGGGCCCTGAAGCTTGAACTGTTATGGGGCCCCTGAAGCTTGAACTGTTATGGGGACCCTGAAGCTTGAACTGTTATGGAGTCCTGAAGCTTGAACTGTTATGGGGGCCCTGAAGCTTGAACTGTTATGGGGGCCCTGAAGCTTGAACTGTTATTAGGGCCCTGAAGCTTGAACTGTTATGGGGCCCTGAATCTTGAACTGTTGTGGGGCCCCTGAAGCTTGAACTGTTATGGGGTCTCTGAAGCTTGAACTGTTATGGGGCCCTGAAGCTTGAACTGTTATGGGGACCCTGAAGCTTGAACTGTTATGGAGTCCTGAAGCTTGAACTGTTATGGGGGCCCTGAAGCTTGAACTTTATGGGGCCCCTGAAGCTTGAACTGTTATGGAGGCCCTGAAGCTTGAACTGTTATGGGGGCCTTGAAGCTTGAACTTTATGGGGCCCTGAAGCTTGAACTGTTATGGGGGCCCTGAAGCTTGAACTGTTATGGGGCCCCTGAAGCTTGAACTGTTATGGAGGCCCTGAAGCTTGAACTGTTATGGGGCCCTGAAGCTTGAACTGTTATGGAGGCCCTGAAGCTTGAACTGTTATGGGGACTCTGAAGCTTGAACTGTTATGGGGCCCTGAAGCTTGAACTGTTATGGGGCCTTGAAGCTTGAACTGTTATGGGGCCCTGAAGCTTGAACTGTTATGGGGCCCTGAAGCTTGAACTGTTATGGGGCCCTGAAGCTTGAACTGTTATGGGGACCCTGAAGCTTGAACTGTTATGGAGTCCTGAAGCTTGAACTGTTATGGGGGCCCTGAAGCTTGAACTTTATAGGGCCCCTGAAGCTTGAACTGTTATGGAGGCCCTGAAGCTTGAACTGTTATGGGGGCCTTGAAGCTTGAACTTTATGGGGCCCTGAACTTGAACTGTTATGGGGCCCTGAAGCTTGAACTGTTATGGGGCCCTGAAACTTGAACTGTTATGGAGGCCCTGAAGCTTGAACTGTTATGGGGCCCTGAAGCTTGAACTGTTATGGAGGCCCTGAAGCTTGAACTGTTATGGGGACTCTGAAGCTTGAACTGTTATGGGGCCCCTGAAGCTTGAAATGTTATGGGGCCTTGAAGCTTGAACTGTTATGGGGCCCTGAAGCTTGAACTGTTATGGAGGCCCTGAAGCTTGAACTGTTATGGGGCCTTGAAGCTTGAACTGTTATGGGGCCTTGAAGCTTGAACTGTTATGGGGACCCTGAAGCTTGAACTGTTATGTGGCCTTGAAGCTTGAACTGTTATGAGGACCCTGAAGCTTGAACTGTTATGAGGGCCTTGAAGCTTGAACTGTTTTGGGGCCTTGAAGCTTGAACTGTTATGGGGACCCTGAAGCTTGAACTGTTATGGAGCCTTGAAGCTTGAACTTTATGGGGGGCCCTGAAGCTTGAACTGTTATGAGGGCCTTGAAGCTTGAACTTTATGGGGGCCCTGAAGCTTGAACTGTTATGGGGGCCTTGAAGCTTGAACTTTATGGGGGCCCTGAAGCTTGAACTGTTATGGGGGCCCCTTCACAACCAGCAACAGCTAGGCCTACATGATACTTTAATAACCTTTTAATTTTTACTTTAATAATTATTATGTACTGAACTACACTATATTAAGATTATTAAAAAAAAAAAACTTTCTCATACAGTAGAACCAAATTTTTAAACAATGTGGACTAAAGTCGTTTCTGGGGCCCCTCCGGGATTAGGGGCCCTGAAACTTAACCTTCATTAGTTTCATAGCAGAGCCGCCCCTGAAGAAGCAGTCGAAACGGGGTGGAAAATATTGCTCGGGGTGAACTAAGGTATGGGAGAAGAACGTTTTCTGTGGGTGGAACATAGCACCTGACGTGTCGTGGTGGCCACAGTGTGTTGACCACTGCTGCGGTAGTCTCCTCCGGTCGCTCCTCCGGTCGCTCCTCCTCTTTCTCGCCGTCACATAGTGAGTTCGTTCTTTAAGAATGCAGCCAAGATTGTCAGGTTTAAAGTTTATATATTACACGTGGCCTGTAGAGTGAGTCTAAGTAAACTCTCTGAGTGAATATACACTGAGATATGTCGATCAAAAAACTGCGTACTGCTTACACACAGCCAGGACAGTTGGGACAATGTTGGGAGGAGTAGAAACAGGTGAGAATCACAGGTTATATACACCTAGAGGTTGTACATGAATTGGTATATAATACTGACCAGATGAAGAATTAGACACATGTTCAACATCTGAGTATCTAGTTGATGATGAGCACCGTAGTTTTGAAAAGTCTGAAGCACTGGCCTGCCTATGTCGCTCTTTGCTTCATAGTGTTTACTGTTGATTGCTTCAAAGTGTGTCGTTGAACGGTGCAGCGACGGGGAGGCTGGAGGCAGTAGAGACGTACTGTTGGTGATCAATCTGTAGTGTTGTGAATGGTATCATTCAGCATGCAGAAAAAAGTTAAGATGAATTTGTCATAGAGAAAGAATGGAACAAGATAGATTGATAGTGTTTATAAATTTGGAGTGGATGGTAGGTGTAGGCACAGTCTCTTAATTACAGTTGAAAGCTCTGCGCGAAAGAGGTTGTCAGAACTGGGGACTCATACAAAGCGTCAGATGTAATAATGGAGTTTTGGAGAGTAGCAGTGCTGTTGGAGTGTCAGCAAGGTAATATTTACGAAGTAGCTCAGGAAACCCGCTTAGCTGGACTTGAGTTATGGAGGTAGAAATATAGTGCCTCTATTATGTAAGATGGGGTGGCATGTTGCAGTTCAGTGCATCATTTGGGCTGTAATATCAGCGCACTTGTGGAAAGACAACAATGGAATAAGTAATGATGGATGAGCTCTGCGTCTTTGAATGACTGACGTGATGGAAATCGGCAGAGGTGCTAAAAAATTAATAATAATAATAATTAATTTAGGGATACCATAAACGCCGAAGTCCTGAAAATACTAAGTATTTATAATGTCTCTATTGTCATCCTTACTTCAAATACCTTTGATTATTATTTTCAAAGAAGCGTTAAATTTGTATGGGTCATACAGTGCCAATCAAAAATGGCTTCAGTGACATGGAGATTAGATCAATTTCAACCCTAAAACAACAAACTCGCCAGTTAAACTCAGGAGTCTTAAATCAGCAACTGTACACGCACAAGTTTTTATTTAAATATGTATTAGTAAACTTACAAGCACCCTAACACGAATATCAACTAGTATATTGGGAAGTGATGCATTTTTATACACACCAATTATTGCAACACTCTTTAACAAATCCATCGAATCCTCACCTTCCCATCAATACTCAAAATAGCGAGGGTCACCCCATGCATGAAGGAGGAGATCAAACAGACCTGAATAACTACAGGCCGATATCTAACTTACCCCTTCTCTCCAAAATCTTTGAAAAATTAATTCATAGACAAATATATTCCTACCTCACCTCCAACAACGTACTCAACCACTGTCAATTTGGATTCAGGCCTAATAAAAATACAAATGATGCCATTATACACATGTTAGAAATAATTTACACCGCTCTTGAGAAAATAGAAATCCCAGTGGGAATCTTCATTGATTTACGTAAAGCTTTTGATACAGTTGACCATGATCTGTTACACCTAAAATTATCGCACTATGGTATAAGAGGACACTCCCTCAACTACCTAAAATCATACCTTAGCAACAGAAACCAATATGTGTACACAAATGGAGCTAGCTCTACCGCGCAAACTATTACAGTAGGTGTTCCACAGGGAAGTGTTCTTGGCCCACTTCTCTTTCTCATTTACATTAACGACCTACCAAATGCATCTCAACTACTCAAACCCATACTATTTGCAGATGACACTACATACGTTATCTCGCACCCAAGCCCACACATACTAGCCAAGACTGTAAATACTGAATTGCAGAAAATATCTACCTGGATGATGACCAACAAACTTACTCTCAATATTGATAAAACCTATTTTATCCAGTTTGGGAACAGAGCTACAAACGTACCACTTAACATAATGATAAACGGATCCCCTATCACAAAACTCACAGAGGGAAAATTCTTAGGAATCCATCTTGACAGTGGCCTCAAATTTCATACACATATACAACAAATTTCCAAGAAAGTCTCAAGGACCGTGGGAATACTATCCAAGATACGGTACTATGTTCCACAACCAGCTCTCCTTACCCTATATCATTCACTCATTTACCCGTACCTCACCTATGGAATCTGCGGATGGGGCTCTACATCAATAACTAATCTCAGACCACTAATAACACAACAAAAGGCAGCAGTTAGAATGATAACACATTCACACTCCAGACAACATACTCCACCAATTTTCAAAAACCTAAACTTACTCAATATACAAGACATTCATACTTTTTACTGTGCCTACTACATACATAGAACACTATATGCAAATATTAACCCACCACTCAAACTTCTCCTTACCAATTTTAACAGGACACATGACCATAACACTAGACACAGATCACTCCTCGATGTTCCCCGTGTCCATCTAACACTATGTAAAAACTCAATGCATATAAAAGGCACGAAAATTTGGAATTCATTACCTGTCATTGCCAAAGAAACCCTGCCTGTACCCCAATTCAAAACGATGCTAAAAAACCACCTTCTCACCCAAACCTAAATGCTCAATATCAAACATTCCCAACAAAGTAGAATAATCACTTAAATGTAAAAACCTGATTAATCACTTAAATGTAAAAACCTGTTATGAATAATACATACATTGATATGTTCAACTTATATTCAAACTTTATAACAGATACACAATTATACTTATTATATACATTATCAACCATAATTTTTTAACATGTAGTCTAAGTAGTCCTAAGAATGCCCGCAATGCACAGCATATTAGGGGCTTTTGGCATGTACATCTCTTTTATACCTATGTATCATGTAAACCCAACAATGTATCTTTGTACTATGTCTAAATAAAGTATTATTAGTATTATTATTATTACGCCAGGGACCTGGGGCTGAGACTGGACCCCTGAAACCAAATATAGGTAAGCTCTCTCTCATGCATCGTGGATGCTAAAGGAAGGAGCAGCAGCACCGGGAAGGAGGTGAAGCTGATTCTTCCGGCGCCTGTTCTTCCTTCTTTCGAATCCCTCTTTCGTTCTTATGAGGATGCTCTTATTGATATATACTGCGAATGCTTATAGACCAGCTAATGCAATTCCAATTTTCAAGAAAGTAGTTCAGAAGTTTACACTAGTTCCGGGTTTAAGGCGACGAAGTATGAAGCGAGAATAAAAGGAAATGAACCTAACAGCCTTGAAAGTAAGTACAACCAGGAACACAGTCACGACATAAATACATAAATATAGTGGATAGAGATGGACGTAAAAGGGGTCAAACAGAAGCAAAGAATACAGATGAACAACAGGGATGTTAGGGAATGCTTCTTCAGTGATAGTGACAGTGATAAAAAAGGAGGATTTGGTGGAAAGAAATTCTGTACACAGTTTCAGTGATAAATTTGAGAGCTCTAGAAAGTGGAACCCATTTAGGCAGACTGTATTTTAAGGGCGTAACGCCGACAGATATATGGCAAAAAAAAAAAAGTATTACTTGAAAACTTCTACTTAGAGCGAAATGTTTTCCAAATAAAGACTTGCTCCTCAGACTCGTCTTTGTCTAGAGATTGTAGTAGTGAGAGGAGTGAGGTCAGCAGCTACGACCACACTCCCTCACAGACAACTCTGTGATTGTGCCAAACTGGTTAACCGCTAACGAGCCTCGTGATTTGTATCCATTCACTGGCCACTAAGAGATGGAGGCAGCAACAAGTGATAATGGGTGTGCAAACGTAACACTAAACCTGATAAATTAATATACTACACAAACAACGTTTGGCTATTCCAACTCTGCCAGAAGTTCCTCATCTCGTCGTGTTGTTTTGCTGGCATAAATGCAGGTAGACAGCGGTGAACTCCTGTAATTGCAAGTCGTGTTGCAGAGTGAGCAAAACATTACATTGGATAAGGACCAACCCCCTCCCTCGCTCCCCCTTCCCCCGATCTCCCCTTCCCCCGAGAGATAGGTAGGAAGGGAGAGAGACTCCCCCTTACAACAATTATGGCTACGCAGTGTTATAATATGTCCAAGAGACTGACACACGCTATCTGCTGCGACCTGCTAAGTGTTTACTCAAACATTTAACCAGAACAGTTTCATTTTTCAACGCTGCTGCTAGTCTTTTACGAGGTTAATGAGATGTTTTAACTGTCCATTTTCAGCTTTTTAATTACCTCCTTAGACCACGGAAAATTCTGGAGGTGAGTCAGTGCATTATCTTGGCCTTACTGTATCGCGGGATGATCTATGAGATGCATGGTGCAATTTGGCGAACGTAATTATTGACATTCTTGGGTTTTAGTCTTTCGGCTTGCATCATCCCCGCACCGTAACCCTCCAGGAGGCTCCTTGATGTCGGTGAGGGATTCTTACTCCACCGGGTTGTAAAGAAATCTTCCCTTGGCTTCCTGGTGGCTTGAAACTGAAATGGCTTCGATGAGGAGGCCCCTACAGGGAGGTTCCTTGATGCTTGTGAGGTGTTCTTCAACTAGGGACTTTTATGGCTGTTCGCTAATAATAATAATTAGTGATAGGCGCTAAACCCATGTGGGTCATTCAGCGCAAGATGTGGTGGAGGCTTGATCTTCCGTCTGTTGAGCGCCAGACAGACGCACTTCCTATTTGTACTCGCCTGGATGTTCTTACAATAATGAGAGAATACACAAATAACTCGCATATAGCAGAGAGGAGCTTACGACGACGTTTCTTCCCAGAACACTCCGCCCAGACCTCTTCTGTCTGGATTAATATTATTTTTTTTGTGTGCACCAGTCGTTGGTACAAACGAAAACACGTGTAGAAAAGAGAGAGGGGACCAGGTGCTGAAGCTCGACAGTCTCAAGACTCTTTAGATAAAAAAAAGATACCCATACACATGGTTCGTGAGCATAGTTCGGAAAATTTGAGTCTAAGCGGATTGGACACCCATGTGTAGGCCTGGTTTGTTGAAGAGGCTTAAGGGGCACGTAAGTTCCCGCGTCTTCTAATAACATGTTCATTTTCCCCCTATAGTCTACCTTGTCATTAATTACTATTGCATTTGCTTTGTCTTTTTCGTAAGGTGAAGTTGTAGAGGTCTGAGCACAGCTCAGACCTCTACAACACAATTATCCTCAAAGATTTGTTAAGTTATACCATTGAATTAAGGAAAGATCCTGGACTTCACCTTACGAGACAGACAAAGCAAATGCGATAGTAATTAAGGACAAGGTAGATTTTTAGGGGGGAAATGAACATGTTATTAGATGACGGGGAAACTTACGTGGAGCGAAGGGGACACAAGGTAGGAGAGAGAGAATCCTAAATGGATTTAGAACCTTGTACATTCTCCAATCTCTCTCTCTCTCTCTCTCTCCTTTACTACCTCAGACGGTTCTAATTAAAGACTTTTAACGGATCATAAAGCAGCGGTCTAGAGGGGGCGCCGCACCCCTACCTGAGACCTACCATGGCCTCCACAACAAAATTCTAACTCAAAGTATATTTTCCACATCGTGTGTTAAAATTCTTAAATTGTCTATAACACTTAATATGTGTCAAGTCAACCATTTATTTCTTCTCTTTATCCTCTTCCTTTTTTTACACACACACACACACACACACACACACTTTAGGAAAGGAAATCTCGGATACCATAGCAATTACAGAGGCAAAAATCACAGATATAATAACGAATTCTATATTCTCAGAGAGGTACATAATAGTAAGAACAAACAAAAAAAGGAAAAGAGAGGCATAAGAATAACAGTAGCCATCAGAAACCCCTAATAACCACATAATACTAATAATATCAAATCGTGATGGTCTGTCGATGTTTTGGGTCAGGATGGACCAAAACGTTGCCCAGGTTATCCTATCTAAATTGTAGGTTAATGGGGATACACAAGGACTAAGCTTCCGTAGTTTTTTACTGCACTGTCAGGATGACTAGAACAAGCTGGCGCATCGCAGGTCATTATCAGCACATCCCGTGGAACCTCGCCTGACCTCTCGCTATATTTCATCATAATGTGTGTGACCATCTGAATGGCTGACGGCAGTAAAAGAGCGGCCAGAGTACGAAATTAACCCCCTGCATTACTTGCCTGACGTACGATCACAGAAACTTGCATGTCTGACGTACGATTATAAAAGCTTGCATGCCTGACGAACGATCATAAAACGTTGTATGCCTGACGTACGATAACAGAAGCTTCCATGCCTGACATACGATCATGGAAACATCCATTCCTGACGTACGATCATGGAAACATCCATGCCTGACGTACAATCACAGAAGTTTCATGCCTCACATACAATCACAAAAGTTTGCATGCCTAACATACAATCATAGGAGCTTACGTGCCTGATGTATGATCATAGAAGCTTGCATCTCTGACTTAGGGCAATGAAAAGTGTATATGTGACATATGACACTAATAATATGCATGCCTTCCAAACAACAATAATATCATTTATACGTGACATACGGCGATAATGTTTATGCCTAATGCATGATAAGTGTCAGCACTGCCCTCGTTTGGCACTGCAGTGACCAGCCAATGTGCTATATGCAGTAACAGTTAATGTGTATGCTAATATGGCCTTTATAGTCGGGGATGCCATGCACCGTGCATGCACATGACGCCCAGTGCCTACCTTGGAGAATAGGCATATACACTTTTAATCCTGGAGGCCTGAAATGAGACACTCCCAGAATTTTAAAACTCTTATTGGATCTGAGGGTGGTACATGATCTTTGTATTTTTTTCCAGGTGTTATACTCCTGCCTTGCATGGAGCCATCAACTTCAAGCAGTACTCAAAGCAAGAAAACACAAGAGATTTAAATAGCCTGACCAGTGAAGAGTGTCCCGTAGCTCGATTGCTAGGGCACTCAGCTTACACACTGAGATTCGAGGTTCGATCCCCGGTACGGGTGTAAACCTCAGGACGTGTTTCCTTAACCCTTTGACTGTTTTGGTCGTATATATACGTCTTACGAGCCACTGTTTCGGAAGTTTATATAATAAAAAATTCTAGCGGCTTCAAATCAAGCGGGAGAAAGCTGGTAGGCCCACATATGAGAGAATGGTTCTGTGTGGTCAGTGTGCGCTGTATAAAAAAAATCATGCAGCACGCAGTGCATAATGAGAAAAAAAAATCCCACCGTGTTTTTGGATTAAAACGCCGATTTTGAGGTGTATTTTCGTATAGTATTTATGGTTGTATTCTCTTTTTCGTGGTCTCATTTGATAGAATTGGAAACATGCTACAGAAATAGAGATGATTTTGATTAGTTTCATGAAGAAAACGACTTTGAAATTGAGCTCAAAATAGGGGAAATGTTTGATTTTTGCCAATGTTCAAGAGTAAACAAATCACGCCACGCGTCCAATACACATCAACTGGCGAGTCTAATATTCTTACACAAGTGCACTGATATTATTTATACCATTTTTACAATAATGCAGTAGTCTGCATAACAGTAAATCTTCTATTTTTTGTGTGAATAAAAAATCAAAATAGAAAGTAAGAGTAATATAAGAGGGGCCTGGAGACGTGACTAATGAACAGATAACATCTTATTTTAGTGCCAGGAATGTCTGCATTGTTTATTCTGGACCCTATTTTGAAATTGACAACTTTTTTATTTTGCATGAAGTTGGCCAAATTGCCAATTTCTGACCACTTTATTGGGTAGTTGAAATCTGTAAATTGGTGGTTTCTTGTACTCAATCGATAGAACAAATAGAGTTCTAAAGAAATAGATATGAGTTTGGTCGACTGGAACAATGGAATTGGCAAAGGGTTAATTAAGACACCTGCTGTCCATGTTCACCTAGCAGTAAAATAGGTACCTGGGTGTTAGCCGACTGGTATGGGTCGCATCCTACCTGGAAAGGGTTTCGGGAGTCAGCGCCCCCGCGGCTCGGTCTAAGACCAGGTCCTGGGGACAAAATTAACCTAATTTGCCCGAAATGCTCTGCATAGCAATGGGCTTTCTATATAGTATGTCACTGATGTCAGCTAGGCCTGTATACCTTGTACATGTACTTGTAGAAATAAAGATTATTAGTGGTGTTATTTCTTTCGTTTTGAGAGAGTTCTCGCTGCCCACCCTGTCATATCTGGCTCTCATAAGAACATAAGAAAGAAGGAACACTGCACCGGCCCATGCGAGGCAGGTTCAACTCGCAGCGTTTGCTTTATCTTCTCTCAATAAAATTAGTCGGCTGACATCATTATAGCCAAGTCTTATACACATCCCCGCCATACTAAGTGACACTCCTGTGTTTTGTATTCAGTATCGCTTAACATTTGCCGATAAGAACATTTGACAATATCAACATGTGACGGTAGCAACATATGACAATAAGAACGTGAATCCCAGACGTACGACGACAATCACGTACATACTTGACTTACAAGGATAACAGGAATATATGACGTGTGGCAGTAATATTCATATATATGATATACGACGGTAACAGCGTGAATGCCTGACGTAAGATAATCGCTGTTGATATAAGACAATAACGTGTATGCCTGACGTAACCCGACAAAAAATAAACGATAACTGCAATTAGGATACCTGACGCACGGTATTAAAATGTGTGAACAGGAAGGTTATGACCCACCAGTTCTAGGGATGGTCGCCACCAGTTTGACTCTCATCCATTCCGTGATAATGTCATGTATTCTGAAGTGCGAAAATAGCAGCAGCTTATGCGCATGACTTAACAAAAGCATTTAAATTGTATGCATGACGTTCGAGAGTAGACTGCCGTACAGTGACTTACGGATTACAGAAAGCTTTTGTTATTTGTGTGTGTACTAGCCAAGTTGTGATTATATGAGTCAAGTCTTGACTCTTGGCCCTGTTAGCTACTAGATGTCAAAGGCACTTGTCGATAGACGCCTGTGTGTATGTGCATTCACTTATTTGTATTCGCCTATTTGTGGTTGCAGGGGTAGATTCACCGCTCCTGGCTCAGCTTCTGGTTGCTACTAAGTCCATTCACTCTATGCTCCATGAGCTTCATCGTACCTCTTCTTAAAGCTATGTATAGATCCTGCCTTCACTATATCACTCACCAGATTATTCCACTTTCTGACTATGACTGAAGAAATGCTTCCTAACAACCCTATGACGCATCTGAGTTTTCAACTTCCGGTTGTGACTCCTTGTTGTATCCCATCGCTAAAGCATTCTGTCCCTATCCACCGTGTCAATTCCACTCAGTATTTTATATGTCGTTATCATGTCATCCCCTATCCCTCCTGTCCTCCAGTGTCATCAGGTTGGTTTCCCTTAACCTCTCTTCGTAGGACATGCCTCTTAGCTGTGGTACTAGTCTAGTCCCTCATGATCTGATATCTGGTTGGAAATATCGCATCAGTTATCATTCCCATGAGCTTGGTTTCCGTGAGTGCTGTGAAGTCTAGGAATGCCTCCGTGATTCCTTCACGCCACTCCTCACACCTATTCGTTATTCTGTCTGCGTTGTTGTACCATACCTTCAACCGTGTGTGTGTGTGTGTGTGTGTGTGTGTGCGCACGCGTATACACGCGAGTGCATTTAGGCCTGCGTGCACGCTCTTGTGTGCGCGCACTCGCCCCTGAAGCTCTTTTTCTATTGACCATTGCTGACTCAAGGTAATTATTTGTCTTATTCATGGCGCCCTGCCTTGCTTTCTACTGATTGGCAAAGTTATTGTGTCGCGCGTGGGGGAGTGGAGATTAAGGAACGGGGGCGTGGGGATTGAGAAAGGATGTGTGGTGGTTGAGGGGGGATTGAGAAAGGATGTGTGGTGGTTGAAAGGGGATTAAGTGGGATTGAGGAAGGGGGTATTGGAGTTGAAAGGGGGAGAGTGGGAGTTGAAATATGAGAATTAAGAAAAATAGAAATGCAGGGTTGGTAAAGGGCAGGGGGAAGGGAGTGGGAGGTGAGAAATGTTCTGAGGGGAGGGGTTGTGAAATAGGGGATGTGTGTGGAGGGGAGGGAGTTGAAGTGTGGGGTTCCCAAGGGTGCCTGCACACCTGCCTTTCTTAATCTTCGATAAATAACTTTCTTAAGATTTTCTGGTCGGTGTTTAAAATGTATCTTCTCAGTAAAGATTATTTTCAATTCAATTACTGGACACACACACACACACACCCACGCACACACACACACACACACACACACACACACACACACACACACACTCACACTCACACTCTCTCTTGCTCTCTCGCACACACACTCTCACTCACACTCACACATTCAACCACAAGGAGATCGATTGGGAAAGCCTGGAGCCACACAGGGGTCCCGAAACATGGAGAGCCAAGATGATGGATGCGGTACTGGAAAACCTCATGCATCAACATGTTAAGGACATTACCAGAGAGAGAGAGAGGAGGATGAACCAGCAAGACTGGCCCTCGTGTTCACCCTGAGCAGTTCAGACATTGAGGACATTACATATGAGAGGCCCCTTGGAGCTAGTGATCACGTGGTTCTGTGCTTTGAATACATAGTAGAGTTACAAGTGGAGAGGGTGACAGGAGCTGAATGAGAAAAGCCAAACTATAAAAGGGGGGACTACACAGGTATGAGGAACTTCCTGCAGGAGGTTCAGTGAGACAGAGAATTGATAGGAAAGTCAGTAAACGAAATGATGGAATACGTAACAACAAAATGCAAGGAGGCAGAGGAAAGGTTTGTTCCCAAGGGCAACAGAAATAATAGGAAGACCAGAACGAGCCCTTGGTTTACCCGAAGGT
Source organism: Cherax destructor (assembly GCA_009830355.1). Taxonomy (NCBI): domain Eukaryota; kingdom Metazoa; phylum Arthropoda; class Malacostraca; order Decapoda; family Parastacidae; genus Cherax; species Cherax destructor. Next base: position 71,325 of record WNWK01006813.1, read on the forward strand.
GTAGGGATGCAAAAACTATGTGCACTAGAGAATGGAAAAAATACAGAAGACAAAGGACCCAGGAAAAAAGGAGATTAGTCGAAGAGCCAGAAACTAGTATGCACAGATAAAAAGGGAGGTCCAGCTACTGTACGAAAATAACATAGCACTGAAAGTCAAGTCTGACCCGAAACTGCTGTATAGCCACATTAGGAGGAAGACAACAGTCAATGACCAGGTGATCAGGCTGAGGAAAGCAGGTGGGGAACTCACAAGAAACGATCAAGAGGTATGTGAGGAGCTCAACACGAGATTTAAGGAAGTATTTACAGTGGAGACAGGAAGGACTCTGGGAAGACAGAACAGAGGGGGACATCAACAAGGAATATACCAACAAGTGTTGGATGACATACACACAACTAAGGAGGAGATGAAGAAGCTGCTAAGTGACCTTGATACCTCAAAGGCGATGGGACCGGTCAACATCTCCCCGTGGGTCCTTAGAGAGGGAGCAGAGACGCTGTGTGTGCCACTAACCACGATCTTCAACACATCACTCGAAACTTGGCAACTACCTGAGGTATGGAAGACAGCAAATGTAGTTCCCATTTTTAAGAAAGGAAACAGAAACGAGGCACTAAATTATAGAACAGTGTCACTGACGTGTATAGTATGCAAAGTCATGGAGAAGATTATCAGGAGGAGAGTGGTAGAGCAACTGGAACGGAACAAGATTATAAAATGACAACCAGCACGATTTCAGGGAAGGCAAATCCTGTGCCACGAACCTCCTGGAGTTTTATGACAAGGTAACAGAAGTAAGACACGAGAGAGAATGGTGAGTTAATTGCATTTTCTTGGACTGCAAGAAGGCCTTCGATACAGTTCCTCACAAGAGATTAGTGCAGAAGTTAGAGGATCAGGCACGTATAATAGGAAGGGCACCGCAATGGATCAGAGAATACCTGACAGGGAGGCAACAACGAGTCATGGTACGTGATGAGGTATCACAGTGGGCGCCTGTGACGAGCGGGGTCCCACAGGGGTCAGTCCTAGGACTAGTGTTATTTTTGGTATATGTGAATGACATGATGGAAGAGATAGACTCAGAAGTGTCCCTGTTTGCAGATGATGTGAAGTTAATGAGGAGAATTAAATCAGATGAGGATCAGACAAGACTACAAAGAGACCTGGACAGGCTGGACACGTGGTCCAGCAACTGGCTTTTCGAATTTAACCCTGCTAAATGCAAAGTCATAAAGATCGGGGTAGGGCAAAGAAGACCGCAGACAGAGTATAGGCTAGGTGGCCAAAGACTGCAAACCTCGCTCAAGGAGAAAGATCTTGGGGTGAGTATAACACTGAGCACGTCTCCGGAAGCACACATCAACCAGATAACTGGTGCAGCATATGGGCGCCTGGCAAACCTGAGAATAGCGTTCCGATACCTAAGTAAGGAATCGTTCAAGACACTGTACACTGTGTACGTCAGGCCCATACTGGAGTATGCAGCACCAGTTTGGAACCCACACCTGGTCAAGCACGTCAAGAAATTAGAGAAAGTGCAAAGGTTTACAACAAGGTTAGTTCCGGAGCTAAGGGGAATGTTCTATGAAGAAAGGTTAAGGGAAATCGGCCTGACGACACTGGGGGACAGGAAGGTTAGGGGAGACATGATAACGACATACAAAATACTGCGTGGAATAGATAAGGTGGACAGAGACAGGATGTTCCAGAGAGGGGACACAGAAACAAGGGGTCACAATTGGAAGTTGCAGACTCAGACAAGTCAAAGGGATGTTAGGAAGTATTTCTTCAGTCATAGAGTTGTCAGGAAGTGGAACAGTCTAGCAAGTGATGTAGTGGAGGCAGGAACCATACATAGCTTTAAGACGAGGTATGATAAAGCTTATGGAGCAGGGAGAGAGGCCCCGCCTCTTCACTGACCGCAGTTCAATGTTTTGTCCATTCATTTGGAAAGAATTTAAATTACCGCGTTACGTCGATTCAGTTTTGATTCTCTAAATTTTGACTTTAGACTGGATTTAGGACCACAATGACCATGTGAGGAAAACAACAAACTGAATTAGTGAATTAGTCTCATGGAGTTTTAGAGAGTTTCAGAAAGTTTCAGGGAGGTTCATGGAGTTTCAAGAAATATCAGGGAGTTTCAGGGAGTTTCGTGGTCGGGACTGGAGGAAGGGAGGAGCAATAATTACCTTATTTGCACATTTGCAAATAAAAATTTTTCTGCGTGAGCCTTAAGCCTATAACTGGTCTGCCACTGGGAACTTGACGATCGGGTCTGGTACACGGAATAGGGATTTATTCTCTCTCTCTCTCTCTCTCTCTCTCTCTCTCTCTCTCTCTCTCTCTCTCTCTCTCTCTCTCTCTCTCTCTCTCTCTCCTCTCTTATTTTCTCTCTCTTGTTCTCCCAACTCTCCTCTCTCTTTCAGCTTCTCGCTAATTTATTATCCTTATCAGTCTAATGAATTATGGATTTAAAATTTGGGAATTTATTGATTTCTTATAGCTAATGAATTTCTGGTTGAAAGCACTGTGGCAAATCGTTGCTAATAAATAAACTAACTGGTCTGGGAAATTTCATTCGGTGGGCGAAACCTCGACCTAACCTTTTCTTTATTCTGGGGCTGTAAACCTCGACCAATTCTTTATTGATCGTATAAACTTGCAATTTATTGTTATTTTTAATTTTTTTTATTAGGTTACATTTGCCAGGTAAGAAATCAGTCAATATTCAGTTTCGTTCAAATTTCAAATATTTATTTATAACAAAAAAAATTAGACGTAAATACTGGACTGTGTATACCTGGAGAGAGTTTCTGGGGTCATCGCCCCCGCGGCCCGGTCTGAGACCAGTGTACATATCTTTTTTTCATAATTTGTCTAGTTTTGGATGCAATATAGGTACAATATTCTTTGGGAAGAGTGACGGATTTATAGGCGGTCGAAAATTTGAATTACGTACAATGGAATAAAGGAAATGAGAAGCCCTGCTGTAGGCCTACTGGCTGATGGATAAGACACAGCTGCAATAATTAGGTATTTTTATTTGCCTATTATAGACGCATAGGCTTAGTTACGAATAAGTCAACTGCCCTGTCTTCAAGAAGGCCCTGGACAGGCACCTAAAGTCAGTTCCTGACCAACCAGGCTGTGGTTCGTACGTAGGTTTGCGTTCGACCATCAGTAACATCCTGGTTGATTAGGCCCTGATCCACCACGAGGCCTGGTCATGAACCGGGCCGCGGGGGCGTTGACCCCCGAAACACCCTCTAGGTATACTCCAGGTATTCAGTCGTTCCCACTCGGTGTATTCGTATCTAAATTTACTGGAGATATTTTGGGACAAGTTTTGTTTTAATTGTAACTTTTTTTTTAGTATGTCAGGGATGGGTTTAATTTTATCGAGAAAATATTACCTTTCCTGGAATGTTTTTGTTGTACCCGGATACACAGATGTTAACAGGTGTTAACATTTATAGTTGATGTTATGCTGACAGGTGATGTTGATACTGATGATGGTGCTGATGCTGAAGGCCTGTAAATGTGTTGATGTTAACGGTGATGGTTTACATACATGATGTTGATGTTAACAGGTGTTGACGTTAGTAAATGTTGATGTCATATAGTGTTAAGATGTCTTTTTATTTCTCGGCTGACTCAACATTTAATTCCGTCTCTACCTTCTCTTCTCTCTAAAGTCTTGACATCACTATATTTCTCTCTCTCTCTCTCTCTCTCTCTCTCTCTCTCTCTCTCTCTCTCTCTCTCTCTCTCTCTCTCTCTCTCTCTCTCTCTCTCTCCCTGGGATCCTTTAAATTAAAAATATTATTTCGTCTTCTCTTGTCAACAAAATATATAATTAATTAAACAAATGGGCTATGAGGAAAAAAATTGTATAAGTTTTAATTTACATTCTTGCCACTGCGGTGTTGCCAACACGTGATGAACAATATATATTATTGTTGAAAGAGAAATGGCTCTTTCAGACCCACGCTGATTACCCCTACGGTAATTACACCGATTAAAAAAGGCCGCGGGAGATACTTCTGCAAGAGTCGTGTTAATTAGTGGTAATAACACGGGATAGTAGTTAGTTCTGCTGCCTCCAGGGGGGGGGGCACTGCAGAAGCAGGTTAGTTATACCTGCAACTGTCAGGGATACCTCTGTTGCTCAGAGGTAGAGCTCTGCGCTCACAACCGAAAGGACCCACGTTGGAGCTCTACTAAGGGGGATATGTTGGCAAGTCTCCTTACACCTGCTGTCCCTGTTTATTCACTAGTAAATTGATACCTGGGTTTTAATCGGCTGGAGTGGGTCTCGCACGACACACACACACACACACACACACACACACACACACACACACACACACACACACACACACACACACACACACACACACACACACACAAACAAACAGTAGAAACTATACTCGGCTTTTGTAAACAACACCAGATGGAAGTGAGTCAGTCTTGTCAACGAAGTTTTAAAAATGTTTTATGTTTCAAATAAGTCTCGTCACATTTTTCTAGGTTCTTCATGGCATACCAACAAGGCCAACAGCACCTGTGACATCTGCAACCATCGTGACAACTGCAGCCACTGCAACAGATACTTAAGCTATGCAACAACAGAAGCTTTAATAGATACAGTGTTTGCAACTCCTTCACGTCTGCGCACGTTTCGCCTATACAGAATGAGGGGGGAAATATATTAGGACTGGACTAAAAGAAAAAGCTTGAGATTCCTACACCACGTTCTTGCTCTTCTAATGTGAAACGTCGTATGGATAAGGGTAACCACACATTGTGGTATCAACTTTTGATAATACAGAATCTGACGTCACTAGTTTAGTATTACGAAATTTTGAACATCAAAGGCAGCTCCACAGCACCTGACGTCATTATTAGCAGTATATGGGCTGACATCGCCTACACTAGTACCGTGAAACACCTGACATCACAGAAGCATAAACACTGAGCACCTAACATAACCTGCAGTAGTACTTCGTAATATCGCCTGCACTAGGGCCATGGCCCTGACGTCCAAATCAATAATAACATAGAGCACCTGACATCTCCAGAATTAAGAGCTAATATCACCTTCAGTAGAACCATGGATGCCCTGACATCACCAGCAGCAGTAACACGAGGCCCCTGATATCAGGATGCTGGAGGTCGGAGGCGAGGAATGCGAAGGACCCCGACACCTCGCCGTAAGGATCAGTCCCGTCAGGAGGCTATGCAGGTGGGTGCCCTCAAGGGAGAGTCCTTGATGCCGGTGAGGGACTCTTGATCTAGTGAACAGAACCTGACTTTCCTTGAATCGATCCTGATTACTTCCCATTCCCTCAAGCGATGTAGGATTCTTATGGGTTTATCGCTTCCCCCATGACTGGGGGTGGATACCAGGGGTGACTAGCCTAACCTCCCTCGTTATTTTCTTCGACTTGAAGAGTAGGGCTGAAGCTAACCTCCCTTTTCTCAGATCAAGTCTGGTTATTCTCTGAAAATTATACAAATTCATTGGTTACAAAAAATTTTGAACTGTATAACGTAAGATTTATTAAGATTATTGTAAGCTGTCGAGATATGATGCTAAACTAAAAACCAAAATAAAAAAAAATCACAAAACTTTTGTAAATGCTGGTATTATATTTAAGGGGAAGCGCTAGACCCATAGGGGTCATACAGCTCCTGAGGAATGGGAGGCTAATCGGGTTTGATCCAAGGGAGGGAAAGACTGATTCCGTTCTCTGGATCAAGAGCCCTCACGAGCATCAAGGATAGGGGAGGGGGGGGTACTCGAGTCTGCAGGTGTTTTACTCTGCTCACTTTCATTCTGATATGACTTTCTTCTTTCCTAAATCCACTTCCTCAGTGAAGCTGCTTCTTCTTTGGCTTTCCCTGCATATTTAGTTTTCAGCGTCTTAACACTCTTGGTCCTCTAGATACCGAACTTGAATTTCGTCCTATTAATACACTTCAAAGCGCTATAGTTTATACTTGTCTTACCACAGATGCTTCCTGTATTCACTTTTATTTCCTGGTCCTCTTGCCCTCTCCAGCGCTGAGACTCTCTGCTTCCTTTCTAACAGACGTAAGAAGACCGACGCTCTTTTCTGTAATGTTAGAGACCATAGCCATCCAATAGTTGGTTCTCAGCCTGGTATTATTTAAACTTTTAGCATTCACTGACGCAGTCTTACTGAAATGCCTCTTAGACCCAACGTAATCTTAGCCCTAGCTTTATTCTGTAGATGCTTGCCTCTCTGAGTACACTGTCAAATGCTCCAATCTTAGAATATGCTTAACTGTCTCCTCATTTCTCAGTATTCAGTACTGATTGTCTATCTCTCCGGTGCGTTTATGTTTCCCTCGGGATTTGCTTAAGATCCTGAATGAATTTCAGGAATGCTAATTGGTGTACTGTCGTCACAGAGCGGAGGGAGTCGAACAGCAGCCAGATGAAAACGAGGGTCTGACAGCGTGCCCTCAGGTCCTGCGGCAACTGTGCGCCCAGCTTCGGCCTCCCGGCAGGTGAGTTTCACCTTACCTTACCTTGCACCTTCCTCTCTGTCTTTAATTAGCTTGTCTTCCATGTTAATCACTGGCTTCAAGCTATTTCCCTTCATTTTTTTTGTCTTCCAGCCTTTCCCATTGCCCTTCCCCTGTTCTTTATCTCCCCATCATCTCTTTTTCCGTATCGTTGTTCCAACAATTCCTATACCCCCCTTTCCCTTCCCTTCTTTAGCAAGATATTAGTGAAGACTCGTGAATGTGTTGAGAGAGGGGAAACAGAGAGAAAAGAAGAACTGAAAGGGAAGGTGAAGGGAGCATAGAGGCGAAGATAGTAAGGGAGAAAAGGAGAGGGAATAAGAATCAAGAATTGGGGAGGAAAGAAGTGAGGGAGGAAAGACAGTAGAGGAAGGAGAGAGAGTAAAGAGGAAAATGAGAATCACGGGGGAGAGAAGAAATAGAGCACATTGAGAAAAGCAACATGAAGCAAGATTAAGACTGTACACTCAATGATGCAGTTCTTCCTCCCTGCTGCTGGCGTGAGCTGGTGATTACCTTCCAGACACACTGGCATGTTCAAAGAGAACATTAGTGAGAGTGTAATTAACAGCGGCGTGTTAATAAAAACAATTAGTTTGTGTACTTATATTCATCCTGTGGGCGGTTGCGCAAGAGCCTTGCCTTGTTCTTATCTGTATTTATTTTCATTGTTAGTTATTCATTAGAAAACGAAGGATATATCCGACTCAATCCCATCCGGTATGAATGAATGAATAAGTTCAGGTAAGATCCCAATGGGATGAGCGGGGAAGACGGTACAGACGAAGAATAGCGCTAAGGCGATCGTGGGACAGACATGATAACAGGAATAGCAGGCTCTCCTGTTGGTGAGACTCCAGTGGGGTGAACGGGGAGGACGGGACAGGCAAAGATTAGCGCTAGAGAGGAGTGTAGAAATTGAGCCAGGACTTAACCCAGTTAACAGTACTGGTCACAATATCGGCCTGCCTGTAAAGTGTATCTTGAACTTGCGATGTTAGACTTCTCCGCTTTATTGACAACATTCTTGTCACAATATATAGATATTCCTTTCTCAGTTTTAGCTGCGGTACTGTTTTCATCTCGCATAAAGTAATCCGACAGAAATTTACGCATTGTGACCCAGACATTCAGGATCAACTTGAGCTCTAGAATCTTCCTGTCACCAAACTGGAAACTTGTATCCTCTCTGCCTGAGTTCTGAGAAGTTATCCTAGTAACAATGCGTAACTAACCTACTTCCTGGTGCTTCAAGCTTCAGTTTATATAGCAAGACAACGCTTGCAAGTATGGAAATTACTCCCGATATCTCAACAAGGCAAACATTGTTGTCCCTTTGGCCATCTGGCCAAATACAGTAGTTCACCAACAGAATGTCCGGTCTGCGGCGCAGGGGATCATAATAATTCTAACTCCCCTTTGCCTTAACTGTGGAAAAGTTCGCCTCCCAGCGTATTGCCCAGTTTTTTTACGAAGAGAAATCCGCTGTCTCAAAAAAAAAAAAAAGAGGGCCTCTCATATGCTATGGCAGTGACTCGACTATCTCCAAGAAAGACTCTCACGGCTCTTGTACTCCAGAGCTGCGCGGCGCCCACAGGTCCCTGCTGTCCCCTCTTCAGTCATCCAAGTGTCCAGACCTTAAATACTTACCTTGTGACCTTCCTTCCTCTTCGCCTTCTACCGTCCTTGTTATTTTGTTATTTCTGCTTCCCCGTCACACAACCTTTCCCAGCTGGGCCATCTTCTTTTTCTCTACATTATATTAATTTAATATAACTTAATTGTTTTCATGCATATTAAACCTTAAATACTTAGAAAAAAGTTTGAATTTATTTTGGCCTGTGATGGTCCCAAATTGTCTTATTTTTATGGAAGAAACAGGGAAAAATAGAATACTAATTTTCATACGATAATTTCTGTGTCTCGTCCAACTACATTATAAAGTCACTGGTAACTTGATAACGCAAATTCTGAGCGTCTTCAAACTTAGTGTATTGGTGTATTTTAGGATATTGCTTCGAGATAACAAGAGAATTCCTCCTCAGTTTGATTTCATAGCTGGTGTTAGTAGGTTTGAATTAGTCTAGTACTATGTATTTACTAATTTGCATTTTTTTTACTGACGCTAATACCTAACTACATTAGAAACTTATGCCGCACTCTGCACTAATCTTCTTGCGTGCATTGGGGGGCGCAGGGGCCTGGAGTTGTGCAATACGGAGATGCCTTTATCGGATCGCAAGTTACCTATTTGCACTTATAGATGGTTTAGTTAGGTAACGTTAACAAAAGCTGTCGATTTCCCTTCACGTTTCCTCTTAGACCATATGTACTCCAGACAACGCACAGGCAGCAGATGGTTCACATCATCTTCCACAGGAGTGGTCGTGGCGGGCGTGGACCTCCGCCCTCTCTGGCCGCCCTCAGGAGCCGGCTGGCGTCGCGGCCGTACTGGCTGCGGTGCCTGTGCTCACAGCAGGAAGTGCCTTCCATCACAGAGCGAGAACTTCTGCCACTGCTCTCTCTCACCCCAGCACACCGCTTCATTGTCCTCGTCGTTACCAACTCCAGCCAAAGGTAAACGAAAGTCAGGTCTCAGCAAGTACTTATATACCTGTGGAAAAAGATACTTAATGTACAGTTCAGGACATTTATTAGAGGCTTTTTTTTATTAGGACTGAACAAGCCACTCGTGGCGAAACGTGTCTTCTAATAAATGTCCTGAACTGTGCATTGTCTTTTTTCTACTTCCTGTCGGTATCACCATACCATTTTTCACTTATGTACCTAAATCTCTCTTGATATTATATTTTTACTAACAAAACTTTGATATATTCGCCTTGAGAAGCTACCCTGATCTATACGACTTATAGTAACATTTGGGCTGTGTTTACGTAACACTCGTACCATCACTTATCTTGTGTTGCTTTCAAACTAGCTTATGAAGTTATATATTTTGTCCCAGTCCACTGTAAACATATGCTCTAAATGTGGCAGATGCCATAATGCTCTATACAAGAAAGGTATTTTAGATTGCCTAATGTGCTCCCGTCCTTCACTAGTTAGTTTAATATTTTTATTATGCACCCCATACCCATCCTGTGGGCGGTAGTCAAAACATTACAGAGGTACATAATGGGTCCAGGGACTGGACCCCAAAGTTTTGATAGCTGAGCAAGGTACAAAGGTAATGAACTCACAAATTACAAAGGTAATGAATCATGTAAGTAAGTAAATTTACTTACTTACGTTTATACATGGTTACAATCATGAACAAATTATAAAGTAATGAGCGATTCACACGTCCACATCCCCCTCTAAGTGGGGGAGATGAGGGCTCTTGATGCCGGTGAGGGGCTCTTGATTCAAGGAACCGGACTGATCCCCTTCCTCGGACTGGACCTGAATGCCTCCCCTTTCCCAGGCGCTATATGATCTTTATATTTATGTAAAATTGCACAATTTTTAGATCATCTCGATTGTTTTTTCACGATAACCTGTGCAAATCACCTCGAATTACCCAAAAAAAAAAATCAGACTTATTTCCACTGGGGTCCTTGTTAGGTAAAGGACACAAGTGCAACTAATGTGAAATTTTATTGTGGCAACGTTTCGCTCTTCAGGAGCTTTATCAAGCCGTTACAACTTGATAAAGCTCCTGGAGAGCGAAACGTTGCCACAATAAAATGTCACATTAGTTACACTTGTGTCCTTGTACCTAACATATCGTCGGTAATTCTACCAACATTAATACAATCTGGGGGTCCTTGTTTTCTTATTAGCCTCTTAGAATAGTAAAAATTAGCTCTTGTCCCAAGGAGCTGAAGATGCTTATCCCTTTCCTTCCTCGGATCAAACTTGATTACCTTCCATTCTCCTAGTGTTGTATGACACCTACGGGTTAAGTACCTCTTTGAATAAAATATGTCCACGTCAAAGTAAATTATGGCATATTGACCAGTAAGGATTATTATTTGTAATAAAAACTTTGACCCAATATCATTGACCTGTGTCACATAGCCTCTTCGGCTGAAATATAAAAATTTGCAACTTGTGATTTTTTTTTGACACGGTGGAGGAGTTGATATCGCCAATAGTGTGTTAATTATGTGTGCTTTAACTTGCTGCTGCTATGGCAGTATACCCTGCAAGGTGAGTGCCTTGACTAAGGTAAAGGACTCTTTGTTGACCCGAGAGATGTTACCATCCTTCAACTCTTTATAGAACTTGTTCACCCTTCATCCCTCCCCAGTGCCCCAGGATTAGCGTTTTCCCGTGAATATAATGTTAAATTAACAGTTAATAATAATAATAATAATAAAAATAATAATAATAATAATAATAATAATAATAATAATAATAATAATAATAATAATAATAATAATAATAATAATAATAATAATAATAATAATAATAATAATAATAATAATATATTAACTCGCAGGATGACGGTCTCTGTCCAATAAATTCTCGTTGTTATTTTTGTTACATTGGTGGGATAGCGAAAACCCATGAGGATCACAGAGCCTAAGGAATGGGAGGCAGTCTGAATTAGAGTAAGAGGATGGCGGTTCCATTTCTTGGGATCGAGAGCCCTTTACCAGCATCAAGGCAAAAAGGTAGGAAAGGTAAAAAACAAAAATTATTACTTGCCAGTCAAGGTTCGGTGGTGGTAGGGGGAGAGTCGCTGATCAAGGCGGTGTACGTGGCCCAGAACCTGCCAGCTCTACGTCCGTGTCTTCAGAGCCCCAGTGAGCCCTCCTTGGCCTTCATCAAGTACGAGTTGGCTAAGTCCAAGGGCAAGCGGAAGGAGAGGAAGGGAGCTCAGCCCACTCTCCTCAACGGGGGACAAGTCAAGATGGGCATGGTCTTGGTGAGTAACGGATGACACCTCTAAAGAAGGGGGATGCTTTGAACCTGGTGAAAGGCTCTTGATCCAAGGGGTTGGAGCTACCTTCCCCTTCCTCGGATTAGTATCGAATGGGCAATGGGAGGAAAGCAGAAAATTGGGGCAAGGAAGAAGATAGCTCTAATTCCTTTTATCAAAGCAGACGCACAAGGTAGTGTTTAGTTTGGTCACCATTTGCCATAGGTATCCTAGAGACAGCTGAGGCCCACCAATACGGCTATGAGAGCAAAGATCCAAATCCCCCTCACTGGGTACGTATGGAACCTGACATCAGGTGAAGGGAATTCTGGAATTCTGGGAAAAGTACATTATAAAACCCCAAAAGGTAAAAAAAAAAAATTGACTGTGTCATCCTGGGTTACTACCCCTCTTCGTTAATAAGCCAGATAAAACCTTTATTCAGGCCATCATGCCTAATTGTAGCTTATGTCCTGATTGTAACTTATTTTATTGCACACCACTGTATGTGTTTACCTTCTTGTATATTTAATTTCAGATTTATAAAAAGATGCAAATGTTGTATGCAGGCTTTCCCCTTGCTAGCTACGGCTGTATGAAGCAGGACTTCTTGAACTTCATATCAGTATATGCCAAGCATGACTTCCACCTGAGGGTATCCCCGCTGGAGCCCAGGGATAACTCATCGGATGACCCCCAAGAGATTCCTGAAGAAACCTAATAGGGTATCCCTCGAATGAGGGTACCTATAGTTAATGAAACCTTTAGTTGCCAGAGCTTTTTTCTTCAAATATATTTTGGGGGTTTCCATGTGATAACTTTTTATGTTCATTGGGAAATGCAGAACACATGAGGTCAGTGTGGCATACGCCAAGTTTGTCATGTTCAACATGCATCACACGACATCAATTCTGCATACCATCAATAACCAGCTTAAAGCATGGCAGCTTACTCTGTGAATGAAGGCCATAGTCGCATACTGGTAACTACCAACTGTACTGTAAGTTGGCCTGTCTGGGTGAGGAGGGGGGCCCCAGAGTAGACTACCTTGTAACTGGGGCTGCCCTGGACCTCCAGTTCCTCACATGCTTTCAGATGGTTAACACAGAGTTCTATCCTATGTACGTAAGTTGTAGCTCATTAGAATACTCGTATTTGCGCTCTCGTCAAAGGCACTCAGCGTGTTATTAGCGAAATGTAAATTATGTTAATGGTGGAAATATACGGGTACTCAAAAGCAAACCTCTGGTGTATACTTTATTCTTCAAATCCTTGATTGTGTCTGTGCTGCTATTAATTTATGTCCAGGTATGATAGGCTTTTTTTTTTTTAAATTACACATCTTAATAGTCAAAAGGTGCCTGGGAAATGCGAGAAATCATGTTTTATCCAATGAAGGCCTCAGACCAATTATTATTATTATTCTTATAATCATAACCAAGTGCTAAACCCATAAGGGTCATACAGCGCTGATGCCTCAGATTAGAAGCCCTTCAGCATCAAGGTTCTTGCCTCCTCCCTTGAAGCTTTATGGGAATTTTTAGGTATCCATAATGAGGGATATTTAACAGGTTGCCTTAATTTTTCATTTTTATTTTGCTCATAGCTTATTATTTTATTATCTTTATGGGGGAGCGCTAAACCCGTAAGGATTATACAGCTCATATATTAATAAGATCTCGTCCAATCAGCTTCAAATTTTAACGTTTACGGAAGTTTTTGTGATCATAAATTTTTAGTTCCATGGGGGAGCACTAAACCTGTTCAGGTCATACAGGATTGGGAAGTAATTTAATATTATCAAGAGGGAGTGCTAAACCTGTAGGGATTATACAGCACCTATGGGGAAATGTGCAAGGCATTCAGGCTTAATTCAGGGAACCGGAGCACAGTTCCAATTCCCTAGAACAAGAGTCCCTCACCAGCATCAAGGAACCTCCCTTGAGGGGTCTGGGAAGTAGAACATAATTTTCATTCAAGGAAAGGGAGGATAACTCCAGTTCCTTGGATCAAAAGCCTTTCATCAGCTTCAAGGGACCTTCACCCCCCTTGAAGGACAATCAATAAAAACTATTAGGCTTGATTTTTTTAATTGTGGTAGCACTAAACCCACAGGGGTCATACAGCGTCTGGGAATTAGCAAGCAATCAGGTTCAATCCACAGAAGAGGAAAGATCCAATTTCTTGAAATAAAGGTCTCTCACCAGCATCGAAGAACCTCCTCCATATTATTTTTAATCAGGAAAAAGCACTAGACCCATAAGGATTATAGTGCCTGGAGAATGGGAGGCATTAATGTTCAATGCAAGGGAAAGTAAGTCCAGCCCCCTGGACCAAGAGTTCACCACCATCAGGGACCCTCCATTAAAGGGCTCCTTGAAAGGAATTGTAAAAGTACCAGTTCTATCAATTAATAACATGACAAGAGTATGGCCAAGTGTCTATAGGCAGTTTTATTATTTTTTATTATACCTGTATTAATGGGAAAGTACTAAACCCAGTAAGGTCATACAGAACTTGGAAAATGGGAGGGGTTAAGCAAGTAACCAAGTTTGACCTGATGTAGGAGGTAGCTTCAATTCACTGGAAGAGCCCTTTACCAGCATTAAGTTACCCTCCTTGAAAGGGGTTTTGCAAGTCACAGCTATATATATATACAGTAGTGTACTATTATTTTTTTTAATTTTCTGCTAAAGTACTGCATGTGCCAGGAGCTTCATGTCATATTTCATTACTATGATCACTAATATATAAAAACTTTAATTTTTCTTTTTGGGTCACCCTGCCTTGGTGGGATATGCCTGTGTTAAAAAAAACACATCACTAATACAGTGGACCCCTGGATTACGTCATTATTTCGTTCCAGAATGCTGTTCAAGTGCCGTTACCGAACAAATTTGTTCCCATAAGGAATAATGTAAATTAGATTAGTCCTTTTAGACCTCCAAAAATACACTTACAAAAATATACTTACATAATTGTTAGAGTTTGGAGCAGTATGTAATCCAGGGGTCCACTGTAATTCATAAGATACATTTACACACTAATTTAATTATTGGTACACAAGTCAAAGAAAAAACCCTCATTTTATCAGTAGCCCTCGCATTCTTTTTTAAATATTAAAACTACAAACTTTCAGCTATCTAAAAATATGTTTGAGAGGAGTGAGGATCAAGAATGTAGCTGTAACAAACTAAATATTTCTTTATCATATTTATTTGTACAGAAATTCATTTACAGTTATTCCAATCACAGTTCAAAGGATAAGACAAAAATCACAACATGTTATCATGATTCTTATTATAATTTCAAAACTTAACTGGCCATTTCAATTTGCATGAGATCAACCATGAGAGCTCATGCAGGCACTGCAGACTATTGAAAAAATAATTTTTGGCTAAGAACTCCAGGAAGACAGTGTTAAGAGCCTTGAGTAATTAACAAGAAAAATATTAGATAATGCCTTAATAAAACTCTGCAAATTTGACCCCCATCCCTGTCATGTCAAAAATGCTCCACAAATATGATTTATATTAATTTTTTTTTTTGCAAATTACATCTACCAGATACACTAATGAGACATTTAATAACATTTAAGTACATTTTAAAAGGAAAATTTGTTCCATCTACCCTTCACATATAGTCAATAACATATACCTCATAATTCTTACATCAACTCCTACCCCAGGGTGCAGCTTGGCAAGGGTAGTCTCTCTTTTTTATCAGTGAAAGAAAATGCTGCACACACTACTTGTGTTAAATGTGTAAAGGCAAAACAAAAAACAGTGATAGTAATAGACAGGAATAAATGCCCAATATAAATAATGATCATGAGAGAGGGAGAGAGAGAATGATGATTGATGATAATTACTAGCTGCTACCTAATATTTTAACTAAGTAATTTAGTAATGTAGACATGAAAGAGGATAAAATCGGTCAAGCCTTATTGAATACAAGTCTCCATGTATTAAAAATGTAGCATTAAGTATAGTATAATGCAATCCTTTATTGACAATGTTTTGCCCACACAGTGGGCTTCATCATGTCACAAACAGATCTTTTTGTGACTTGATAAATCCCACTGTGTAGGCGAAAAGTTATCAATAAAGGATCGCATTATACTGCACTTGTGTTTATTTTCCCATCGTGTCAGTATTTTATACCATTAATCTCCAATGTGGCATTAAATTTTTTTATCTCCCTTTCCTCTGGAAAAAATTCCATTAATGAAGAACTCACTAAGGAAGAAAAAAGCAGTGTAGATTTAGGGCAATCTAGTTCAATTTGGGCCCAAGTAGGAATAAGCTTCAATGACGAGACTAGCGCCGGATTTCAGTACATTATACGTATAGTAAATACATAATTTAAAAACTTATCTCAATGGCACAAAAGCAACTTAAAATTAGTGTGGTCAAGATTACAAGTCATGTGTGTACCACATGGCTGAAATAGTGCCAGTGCTATACAAAGCCATATAAATGGCATCAGTGCTACACAGTTACCTATTTGAGTTTGTGGGGGTAGGGTAAGCTCAAGCTTTTGGTCCCGACTCCTAATGTTTGACTGAGTGATGTGATTGACCCTATCATATCTAATACTAAATAAGTGGTGTCAGAGCGAGGGTTTTGTACTCTGATAAGCACCTTTCTAGTCATAATCCACTTTCTTACTATACAAGATTGTTTGCATAGGAGTTAATAAATTATATACCTAAACAATATTAACAAAACATCAATTTATATAGAACACACTGAATTGTGTACATATACTTCAGCAAAATAAAGAATGAAAACAAAGCAAATTACAACATATGCAGTAGTTTTTAGCACATTTAATTAAATTGGTAAAGAACTGCAGTTAATGTCTCGGTGGCAATCAAAATGATAATCCACACAATACATGAACCTACTGTCTCATAGTACCTAAAATATGGAGCCTTGATTTCATAAAACGAGACATCTTTGTTCACAACAAACAAGACATATATTCCTAACTATTACAGTCTGTTAATATATGAAGCACATCAAATGATGTATACTGTACTACTAGTTATCAGAATGAGGTATAGGGGTTATTACACTGGGGTCCAAGAATACTGAAAACCACAGTATTTAAACTCTGCCTAAAAAACACTTGCATGTCAGTATTAAAATGCTAGTACGTACTGGTATTTTCACTTTAAAAACTCTTGACAAGCTAACCCACTCTTGTCTAAAAGGAAAGTTGCTTAATTTAAGAGGATATAGGAAACTGAATGCTCATTAAGATAGTAACACTTAAACTGCTTATGCATATTTATGGCCACGTGAGGAACTGGCATAACATAGCTTAATTTAATAAGCAAGACGCAATATAATTACCAATTAAACAACCCGAGTCTTAAGCTGAAAATTTATAAATGTGTGATGTATAGTGAAGGAAACTATACATCATGGGAAGAGAAAACTGGTGCTATTGTATTACAGTATTCAAAATATTAGTGACAGTGATACCACTGGTGATACAATTAATGTTAGGTTTTGAGGACGACAGTAAATAAAGTGTGTGTAGAATCGCAGAAACATGTCTGGCCATTCCTAGATGAAATAAAATTCAAGTCATGTCAGTACATGATCCTTTAGTGGTAGAATACATTGCCATTACTGAAGAATAATCATAGCAAACAGCAGTAAAAATAAGTGGTGTGTATTGTACAGCAAATGTTACTTTATGACAAACACTTTTAACAAGAATGTTTCAAACAAGCAGTTCCTTAGCATGAAAAATATATTCTTTAACAATATGATAAAGCAAATCATTTAACTGGTCCATACTTTGAGGAAAATGGTCACTTGACATATATACACACTGGAATTGTAGATCATTCCACTGAAGTTTCAGTGAAAGAAGGCTTTCTTTTATCTTTAGAATGTTACCTAGCTTCAGGAATATCCATTCATTCATTAAAATATATGTAGTGATAACTTGTGTTCTAGGTAGTAGGTTGGTAGACAGCAACCGCCCAGGGAGGTACTACCGTCCTGGCAAGTGAGTGTAAAGCGAAAGCCTGTAATTGTTAAACATGTAAGATTTCAGGTACATCTTGCTACTTCTACTTACACTTAGGTCACACTACACATTCATGTACAAGCATATATATACACACCCCTCTGGGTTTTCTTCTATTTTCTTACTAGTTCTTGTTCTTATTTCCTCTTATCTCCACGGGGAAGTGGAACAGAATTCTTCCTCCGTAAGCCATGTGTGTCGTAAGGAGCGACTAAAATGCCGGGAGCAAGGGGCTAGTAACCCCTTCTCCTGAATATATTACTAAATGTAAAAGGAGAAACTTTCGTTTTTCCTTTTGGGCCACCCTGCCTCGGTGGGAAACGGCCGACGTGTTGAAAGAAAGAAAAGATAACTTGTGTGTATTGTACAATTAATGTAATTTAAAAAAATAATATTTAGTAAGTACTATAATACATTATATTAAATATTAGCAAACTATGCAAGGTTTTGTCATCCTTTGCCACTAGTCTTAAAAACTGCAAACTCTTCACTTTATAGAAAGGTAATGTACTAATACTCACATAAAGGGAATAAGTTCCCCACAGGCCAAAGTTTATGGGTTGAAGGAAGACAAAATATAGAATTGTGCAAATATACTACTGGTGTAGTAAAGGTTTAGCACACATTTAACATCAAATTAATTGAAAATCTAGAATTACATCCTTACAAAATTCCTAAAAAAATATTCCAAACAAAGCATTGGTAAAAATGTTAAACTACACATCTCTCTCTCTAGTCAATATATGTACAATTAATTACAAATCCTTTCAATGCAAAAAACAGCTAATTAACATCCCAAAATAAAGGCCTCCAATTTTGCAGAGTACAGTATATCTGTTGGATTGTTCACCAAGCACTACTATAACAGAAAGGGAAGCGACCCCTAATCCAACTGATTATTTTGCTTTAGCTACAACAGCAATACAGAGATAAAGCTAGTCTTTACGGTACATGTTCTATCGTCATACCCTACTTCAATTTAGACTATCATTCTTTATTACCATTTCTCTTTCTTGCTCTTTTCCATTATATCAGTAGTGCCTGTCTCTCCCCTACTGATTCCTGTTTTTCTACTTTCCTACTTGTACTGTTTGTGCTTTCTGCTTATTTTTTAAAGGTAAACATGACTGCTAAAGTTGAAAGTGGAATTATTTAAAAAAAAAAAATTTAAGCGCTCACTTAAAACCAGAACATAGTAATATGCTTGGAGGAGATTCTCTGCAAGAAAACAAGGTGTCAAAGATATAGTTAACAAACACAAAGGCACAACAAACAGGTAAATCTTGTATGTAAATCATAATATGCAAGAAAAGTGTCAGTTTTAGACACAAGACAGCAAATAAATAAATCACATGTAAAATCTATAAAACAGGAAATTAAAGAGCATTCATTATTTAAAGTAATATTTATAAAAAAAAATTCTTTACTTTAAAGAGCACAGATCCAATTCCCTAGATTATAATAAAAAAAAAAATTTACTTTAAAGAACATGCCATTACTCTTGAGTGTTCCATTTTCTACTCTTACAGAAGTGTAATGCTTAGAAGGGCTTCAGAATATTCCTTTACAAATGAGAGCAAGAACTCTACTTTCTTAATAGCTGACTTGACATTTGGAAGCGTTGTTATCTTGAGCTCAATATCGTTGCTTGAATCCATGAATGTGTAAGTAAACAGTCCTTTTCTTCCACCTGGTAGTTTAAAAAACATGTTTTTAAAATACTGGATGCATGACATAGAATCACTTTGAAAATATTATATCACTTTTGATAAAGACATGAAAAAAAAATGGAGGGTAATCTGAATTGTAATATCACACACTTCTGGCAAGCCAGCTGTTGAATGAATAATGGTACATGGGTTTCCTTCTTTGAGTCGTCCTGCCTTGGCGGAATATGACCGTTGGGGGTGAAAAAAAAAATAACTGAGAAAACACACTACTGCATTATACTGTTAAAAGAATCTGAAAAAAATTAACTATTAGAAATAGCAATTACAGTATACAGTGGACCCCCGGTTAACGAAAAAAATTCATTCCAGAAGCCTGCTCAAGTGAAATTACCGAACAAATTTACTTCCTTAAGAAATAATGTCACGTACGTTAGTCTATTTCAGACCCCCAAAAATACACTTCCACAAGCACTTACAATATTATACTTACATAATTATAAGATTTTTGGGGTGTTCGTTAACCGGGGGTCCACTGTATTTCATGACATTTCCATTTTTTTTTTTCAATGAACCAGCCATATCCCACCAAGGCAGGGTGACTTAAAAAGAAAAAACAAAAGTTTATCTTTTTAAATTTAGTAATATATACAGGAGAAGGAGTTACTAGCCCCATGCTCCCAGCATTTTAGTCACCTCTTACGACACGCATGGCTTACTGAGGAAGAATTCTGTTCCACTTCCCCATGGAGAATATTTCCAAAATATTCTTCTTAATCATCTGAATGTTAGTAATTTCCAGTACACATTTATATACGAAAATCTTGAAGCCTATTCTGAATATTTTTTTTATAAATTACCCTATGGCATAATAAGGACTGTTAGTAACTATAAAGTAGTAGCTATAAAGCTCCTAGAGAGCAAAACGTTGCCACAATAAAATGTCACATTAGTTGCACTTGTGTCCTTTTACCTAACATAAGTACAGTGGACCCTCGGTTTTCGTCGATAATTCTTTCCAGAATGCTGTTCGAGTGCCATTACCGAATGAATTTGTTCCCATAAGAACGAATGTAAATTAGATTAGTCGTTTCAGACCCCCAAAAATACACTTACAAAAGCACTTAAAAAATACACTTACATAATTGTTCGAGTTGGGAGCTGTACGAAAACGAGGGTCCACTGTATATCTTAGCACATGTATAATGTCAATATCAGTTAGTTTGAGCTGCTATTCCTAACAATGTATTTTCAGTACATGCAAGACAAATGAAAAATGTTTGAGAAACTTTCTTCACAAGCAAAATAAGATGAACTCTGTAATAACTTTATCTTTTATGTTTATATTCTCACATTTATAGGTAGTTGTACTGTAATTAATATTCGAATAAGATCATATTCCTTATGAATATAATAATAACAATACATGTACTCAAGAATTCTTCCTCTGTAAGCCATGCGTGTCATAAGAGAGCAACTGAAAAGTTTCTTTGAAAGTAAACCTTCATTATTCTGCAATGTTTTTATTCCAAAATTATCTGGCCTCTCTTTTCTCAGACTCAATAACCATCACCAATACAGTGGACCCCCACCTAACGAGCAAAATTCATTCCAGAAGCCTGCTCAAGTGCCATTACCAAACGAATTTACTTCCTTAAGAAATAATGTCACGTAGGTTAGTCTATTTCAGACCCCCAAAAATACACTTCCACAAGCATTTACAATATTATACTTACATAATTGTACGATTTCCGGGGTGCTCGTTAGGCGGGGGTCCACTGTACAGTGGACCCCCGACTAACGAAAGGTTTATATAGCGAAAAAATCGTGTAACGAAAGCTTTTTTCGCTCTCGTGTAGCGAAACGTATTAGACCTGTCCGCCTGCTCCGTACCTGCCCTGCGCCTGCGCAGGACGCCAGTCAAGCATTGTTTACCATTGAGAGAACATTACCCAGTGCACTCTTTCAAACATTCACAATAAATTTGTTGTCTTTTTTGGTGGTTTAGTGATTGTCACTGTGAAATAAGTCACCATGGGTCCAAAGAAGCTTCCTAGTGGCACCCCTGTGGTAAAGAGAGTGAGGAACACCATCGAACTGAAGAAAGAGATTGTTGAAAAATATGAGAGTGGCGTACGTCTGAGTGAGCTTGCCAGGATGTACAAGAAAAGTGCATCTACTATCGGCACTATCCTGGCAAAGAGAAATGAGATCAAGGAAGCTAATGTTGCAAAAGGGGTTGATATGTTAACGAAAAATAGATCGAAAACAGTGGATGAGGTTGAGAAGTTGTTGATGGTGTGGATCAATGAAAAACAGATAGTGGGTGATACTATTTCCATGGCGATAATTTGTGAAAAGGCAAGGAAGTTGCACGCAGATCTTGGAACCAGTGGTGATGCTAGTGATTTTAAAGCCAGCAAAGGCTGGTTTGACAGGTTTAAGAAATGTAGTGGCATACACAGTGTTGTGAGGCATGGTGAGGCAGCCAGCTCAGACAAACGTGCAGCTGAAAAATTTGTGCAAGAATTCAAGGGGTTTGTAGACACTGAAAAATTTGAACCCCAACAAGTGTTTAATTGTGATGAAACAGGCCTGTTTTGGAAGAAAATGCCCAACAGGACCTTCATTACTCAGGAGGAAAAGGCACAGCCAGGACACAAGCCTATGAAAGACAGGCTAACTCTTATGATGTGTGCCAATGCCAGTGGTGATTTTAAAGTGAAGCCTTTACTGGTGTATCACTCAGAAAATCCCAGAGGCTTCAAGAAACACAGTGTTAACAAGAATAAATTGTGTGTGCATTGGAAGGCTAACACCAAGGCATGGGTCACTATGGAGATTTTCAAGGAATGGTTAACTGGAGTGTTTGGCCCTAGTGTGAAGAAATCCCTCCTGGAAAAGAAATTGGGACTCAAGTGCCTCCTGGTACTGGACAATGCTCCTGCTCATCCTCACAACTTGGAAGAGTTGTTGCCTGACAACTTCAATTTCATCAGAGTGAAGTTCTTGCCTCCTAACACCACTCCTCTCATCCAGCCCATGGACCAGCAGGTCATTGCAAACTTCAAGAAACTGTACATCAAAGCAGTGTTTCAGAAGTGCTTTAATGTGACCAATGACTCTGAATTGACCCTAAGAGAGTTCTGGAAAGATCACTTCAATATCGTGCATTGCATAGGCCTTATAGGTAAGGCTTGGGAGGAAGTGACTTCCAGGACTTTGAACTCTGCTTGGAGACCACTGTGGCCGGATTGTGTTGAAAAGAGGATTTTGAAGAATTTGAGGCTGACCCTGACGACCCTGTGCCTGTTGTGGTAGATGTTGTGGAGGTGAGTGGTGAGGATGTGGAAGAGTTGGTGGAGGAGCACAGGGTAGAGCTAACAACTGAAGAGCCACAAGAGCTTCATCTGGAACAGCAACAGACCACAGTTGAGGTTATTGCTTCACAGGAGGAGGGAGAGAGAGAGAAGGAGGTGTCTTCTTCAGTGCTTAAGGAGATGTGTACAAAGTGGAATGAGTTGCAGACATTTGTTGAAAAACACCACCCTGAGCAAGCTGAAATGAGCCTTCTGTGCAACCACTTCAGTGACAGAGCCATGTTGTACTTCAGGAAAGTATTAAAGAGTCGCCAGAAACAGAAGACTGTGGACAGTTATTTCACCAGGCAGGGGTCTAGTGACTCTCAAGCTGGTCCTAGTGGCATTAAAAGACCAAGAAGGGAAGTAACCCCAGAGAGAGACTTGTTACCTGAAGTCCTTTTGGAGGGGGATTCCCCTTCCAACCACTAACACCCTGCCCCTGTCATCCTCCCTATCTTCCAGATGCCTGCAAGTCTCTTCAATAAAGGTAAGTAAATGTTATTTATATTATATTTTTGGTGAATATTTTTTTGTGGAACGGATTAATTGTATTTACATTATTTCTTAGGGGAAATAAGGGTTCGAATTACGAAAGGTTCGTGTTGAGAAATAGCTCCTGGAACGGATTAATTTCGTTAGTCGGGGGTCCACTGTACCTGGTTTCACATTAGTTAGTTTTTTGATATACGTAGTTGTTTAGATACATGGGTAACCCCTTAGTATATTAACTGAATAACTACTGTGGTTTTAAGCTCTAGGGATGTACAAGTGTACACATAAGACCACTAGCCATCATAACTTAATAAGAGTGAGCAGGATCACTGTCCATTGTTAGCTAGGATTCATTCTATATTTGCAGAAAAAAAAATAGATTGAAAAAATATGGATCTTTAGGGAACAGCTTAATTAGGTTACACTATAGTGAATACTTAAATCTATATAAAAACAAATAAAAATGCATGATACACCACCTGCAGGTTTTTTCTTCTTTGAAAGATTTGCTTTGGAGGTATGTAAAAGAACGTGAATTTCAGATAGGGCTGCCCTCACATAAAAAGTTTGGTCATTAGCTACTGGCCCTTGAAGAATCTTCAATACATCATTCCTAACGGTACAGGCAAACTCTTCACTCTCCATTAACCAAGGATGCTGAAATTATTTGAAGCAGTATAGAAATCCTGTATAATTTATCCTCATGCTTGTTCTAACAGATTATTCATGGATAAATAGGCAAATGATGATGAATGATGATGAAAGTATTTTCTTTTTTTTGGGGATTTTCTTTCTTTTTGGGCCACCCTGCCTCGGTGGGAGACGGCCGACTTGTTGAAAAAAAAAAAAGGCGAGGACTGTAACAAGGTATGATGAGCTGAGGAAATAAAATGAATTATGAACCAAGGAAATCCTACAATATATTCAATGGGGTGAGAGAAAACATCAAATAAAACAAAAAATTGAAATATAAATTAAGGTGAATGTGAACCAGTGGACCCCCGGTGTTCGTCCTGCTCCAAACTCGCCCTTTTATGTAAGTGTATTTTTTAAATGCTTTTGTAAGTGTATTTTTGGGGGTCTAAAAGGACTAGTCTACTTTACATTATTCCTTATGGGAATAAATTTGTTTGGAAATGGCACTTGAACAGCATTCTGGAACGAAAAAATCACGAAAACCGGGGGTCCACGGTACTTTTAAGCAATCAAGAAAAAAAAATGAAAATTGGCTTACATTCTGTGCTTCCATTTTAGGACTCTCAACTGCAATTGCCGCTTCCTGAAAGTTTGCATTAGCTGCTAATACTGCCGACAATGAAAGCACAGCTTCAGTAGCATCTAAACTGCTCTCCTGATGGTCTCCATTGAAGAGACGCACTGTCCATGCATACGCAGTCAATACATTCAAGATGTTATATGGAATACAAGGTGAAGGTGTAACTTTCTGTAAAAAAAGAATATGAGGCATGAAAGTATTATTTTATTGACAACATATTATTATTATTGGGGAACGCTAAACCCATAGGGATTATACAGAACCTGTGGGGAGAGGGGAGCCATTTGGAAAGCATTCAGGCTCAATTCAGGGAACTGAAGCACAGATCTAAGCCCTAGATCAAGAGCCCCTCACCAGCATCAAGGAACCTCCCTTGAGGGGACAACATATACTAGGCTAGTCCAAATTGTATTGTATCTTATTTTAGGTACAAGATAGAATATATACAGTAAATGCAATGTAAACATTTCCGAGTGAATTTTTTGACATGCTTAAAAGCACGTCAATATTTCATTGCAGTGCAAAAGTAACCACTTCACTCCATGTTTTCATGCTTAGTTTATATGCTATTGTGTGTTTATCTAAGAGTGTTTCTTTACAAGCTGCTTATGTGATGATTCAGTTCAGTATTACTGAAGGGTGAATTCCATTATGGCATCAAGAAAGCAACCTACTGTATCTGGCAATACAGATTCTGTCTCCAAGAATATCTTTGATATACCTTTGAAAAGTTTTGAGTTTCACTACTCTCGGAGCCTGGCCATGGTCCAGGCTCGTCTGGTGCTTGCCTGGTCAACCAGGCTGTTGCTGCTGGAGGCCCAATGCTCCACATATCCATCACACACTAGTTGATCTGGCACCTGGTGAAGTTACTTGTCCAGTTTCCTCTTGAAGGCTTCTACACTTGTTCCAGCCATAAGAACAATAATTTGCAGACAAAACTCGTTACTCCAGCATCTTACTAGGAAGAAATGGCAACATTGATAGTGTGGTTGCTTGAAATGAACTAGTCACAGTCACTTATTCCTGTGACTTTGACCGCAACAAAGATGATGCACCAGGCAAAAAGGCTAAAATCAGACTTCTTTATTTTCTGATAATTCTTTTTTTCAATTTCATTGTTGAGGATCAGAATATAAATAAAATTAATATGCAATACTTCTCATGGGAATACCATTCAAAGACATACTATAAAGAAATTTAAAATAAAGATAAAATAAGATCAAATTTCATTATTCGTTTTATTGGTAGGCCATTCAAACTTTTCAATGAACAGAACTTTTGTTGATGAAGTACAAAAGACTAATCTCTAAATGTTTCAAATATAATTAGATAATAAAGAACAGTTCTTTTAGAAACCAGTTAGCCAGACTCGAGTCCTGGAAGTGGAAAGAGCAGAGTTGGGAACATTACAGTCTCAGGGTAAGCTGAACTGTGATGTCTGCACACTTGTTGTTGTTCTTGACTTGCCGGTACTCTTCTGGCCCGGGTCTTTTCCAGATGGTAACCCAGCCTTGTCTCCCTGTCTTGGGAGTGTCGTGAGACTTATGTCTCCCATGGGAGGAGGTACAAGTACCTCCTCATCTTCTGGGACCAACTGTCCCCAGGCCTAGCCACATTCCCCACCCTCACAGGGCTCATAGGGAGAAGCTAGGCCTCTGGTCTGCCATCTTTCCCGCCCCCCAAGGGGATCTCATGGGAATGGCAGTCTTGTGAGCTGCAGGTGTTGGCAAGCTTTGGCTCTGGCACCTTTCCCTCCCTAGGTGGGCTCATGGGAGTGGTGGCTCGCCTCACTGCACACTTCTGGCAAGACAGCAACTGAATAAATAATGTGAATGTGTTTTAGGTCACCCTTTCTTGGTAGGGATGGGCATTGAGGAAAAATTTTGAATATGTGAATTAAGCAAGATCCACAGCAATAACCCTAAGAGAATTAAGCAAGATCCACAGCAATAACCCTAAGAGAATTAAGCAAGATCCACAGCAATAACCCTAAGAGAATTAAGCAAGATCCACAGCAATAACCCTAAGAGAATTAAGCAAGATCCACAGCAATAACCCTAAGAGAATTAAGCAAGATCCACAGCAATAACCCTAAGAGAATTAAGCAAGATCCACAGCAATAACCCTAAGTAGTGAATCTTTATAATTAGTCATACAAAATTCAGTTGGATAACCAAGTGTGTGAATTCTTACCGTCAGTTCACTAAGCAAGGGAACTTCAATTATCTCGGGACATCCAACAGCGTATTCTGGAGAAGATTGACTTCCGGGTCTGATCTCTTGCACTTTTGGTATTTGTTGATCCCACCAGGGAATCCAAGGAGGAATCAAGTCTTCAAAACCACCCTTATCAATGAGCGCACGAAACTCTTGTCGCTCCTCCTCAGTGAGCTTTTTCCATATTGCATCGCTATCATTAAGATCCACATCTGAAAAATATTACTGTAAAATATATTCCACTAAATGTTATTTGAAAATTCCTCTTTTATTTTTTTTAACACAGCAGCTGTCTCCCACCAATGCAAAATTATAACCATGTAGAGACAAAAGGGAATGTAGAATAATGGGAGTTGAAGCAAAAATTCTAAAACTTATTTTTGATAGAGAAACTTGAAGAACTGTGATGCAGGAGAACCATAAGTAAATTAACATAGGTTTCACCTTAGATACTTTTACTCAACTGGAATTTGCATCAATTCATAACAAAATCATCATGCAGGCATTGTGCTTTTCACAAAAAAAATTACCATAAAAAAAAGAGAGAGAGAGAGAGAGAGACAGACAGACAGACAGACATGCCAAGATATCAACTTCAGCCTCAGTAGTGCAGTCAACAATACACTGCAGTGCTAGTGGTATATGAAAAAAAAAGTGTCAATTTGAGAAGCTTTCATTAAATTAGTCATTTAACAGACATGGCAATCCCAAAGGAACCTCCAGCTGTTGCAGTACACTCCACCGAGTAATTGTTATTAGGAGACGCATGCACATAGTGAATGGAATTCTTCTCATGCTCTCACTATAACCAAGAAATTATTAAATTCACTGCATAAGAAATTTAACAAATAATAGTGGTAGTTATTTATTCCTCCTATTTTTGGGTCACCCTACCTCGGTGGGAGATGGCTGGTGTTAAAAAAAATAGTGGTAGTAGTTAGTCTGATAGATTAACTAATAAATTTGTAGGAATTTTATGTTCTACATAACTAAATACTTTCTCGCTTTAAGAGAGAAATGAGCTGCCATGAAAGTTATAATGCTGAATACTTCTGGTAACCCTTGAAAATTTAAGTATATAATGACTATGAAAATAGTCATTACAAAAAACAATCATGATATGCAATTACTGTGAATAAGAATACAGTGGTACCTCGGGTTATGAGCTTAATTCGTTCCAGAAGGCTGTTCAAGTAAATGTAATTAATAAATGTAAATTAGATTAATCCGTTTCAGACCCCCAAAATACACTTACAAAAATACACCTACATAATTGTTCGAGTTGGGAGCTGTTCATATGCCGAGGTACCACTGTATATGTACACACAAGACAAGTGCATATGGAATGTACAGTACTTCTGGAATGGATTAAATAAAGTTGAGTATGTACGTATTTGCAAAGGCTTGGTTAACCACTGACAAAGAAATACATGACAAAACGAGATTAATGTGTACCTGCCATTCTAGCAGCCAAGTCCTCATCATCATCTGAATCAAGAGGTTCATCCTCCTCATCACCCATAACAGAATCTCCAGCCTTTATTCGATGAAGGATTCTCATCATTTTTTACGTGATTCTTCTGACAATGTTCCACTGCGGCTGTCATAATAAGATACTTGTTGGATATGCATTCAACAAAGATGTTTGAAATTATTAAGCATAAAAAAAAACAAAATATTGCAGAAAAATACTAGAAGACCTATAACATTTGTGATGTACTAACTATACAATATGGTACACAAAATAATTTCTTAAACTGCCAATTTAAAGACTTAATATTGTGTTGGGACGAGGTACTAACTTAATCAGCAGTTCACCTGATATAAAGTGGAATGTGTCGGTTTGCTGATGACACAAGGCTTTTGGAGATTCTGCAGAGAAATATCAGCAGATGACTATTAAAACTGATATGAATCATAAAACAGGTGAAAAAAAAGGGAGGATGTGTTAGAGTCTGTGGAAAAAAAAAAGTTCATAAATGAATGCATGAAGGAAATAAATATCAAAGTAGAGGGTCCAAACAAAGCATGGGTATTTTTTTTTTTTTGTAAACACTTAAACATGTGGGGTCATTCAACGAGGGTTGAGGTTATCCTCCTGTCGGCTAATCATGACAGAACTACCTAACCGTTCTCACTAAGTTGCTGTGCATGGGTATGAAGAGGATGTCATGTTCGTTGGGTATTATGCAAAGAAATGAAGTGAAGATTTGGGGTGGATGAAAGGAAATGCATGAAATATCTAAAGAATATTTAGGATGGTGTGAAGGTTTTTGAGAAAAGAGGCACAAGCCCCAGGAGGGTACAGTACATGCAAGCTTGTTAAACTGGAAAGAGGGAGACAAGTGTTTTTTGAGGATTTGATATTGTTAGGTAAAAAAAGGAAATATCCGTGAAAAGGTTTAGGAGATACTGATTAAAATTTGGGTTCTGAGGTAAGAGTACAGTTCCTGATTTGATATGCAGGAATGTACAGGTTGGTGAATCATTTAAATGGTGATGTCCATAATTTGAAAGACAGCTAAAGAATGAGTAATAATGAATGTTTTCTTTTTTACTTCATCCTGCCTTGATATAAAATAGCCAGGTAAAATAATAAAGAGGTATTGAAAATTTAAGGGATTAGACACTACATACTTATACTACATATTATCTTAGAGAAACTCCCACAAAAAAAAAAAAAGCTTAGTGAACTATTTATAATACATATCCTGGATAGGTGGGGGAATAATAGTAAAAAACAGAACAGTAAAAATATTAATATTAATAATAAAATGAGTAATAAAATAATAGTAATATTTTTTTTTTTTTTTTATTAACACATCGGATTCCCACCAAGGCAGGGAAAAAAAAAAAACTTTTTTCATCATTCACTCCATCACTGTTTGCCAGAAGGGTGTTTACACTACAGTTATAAACTGCAACATTTACACCTCCTTCAGAGTGCCGGCACTGTACTTCCCATCTCCGAACTGTCCGGGGCCCCCGGTTTCCCGAATCCCCTTAAATGTCTTTTTTTTAAACCCCAAAGCACGTCAAGTATTAAAAAAACCTATGCCTCCATTCACCCTATCAAATACGCCCCCATGCTTGCTGGGGAAACCAAGCCCCCCCCACACAAAACTTCCTTTACCCCCCTCCAACCTTTCCTAGGCCCCCCCTACCCCGTCCCCCCCCTACAGATTTATAACTCGGGACTTGTCTCGTTCCATTCTCTCACATGTCCAAACCACCCAACAACCCCCCCCAGCCTCGACAATCGTTTTGGAATCCC
>WNWK01006814.1:0-101084 GCA_009830355.1 Cherax destructor
TGGAAATCGGTCATTGTGTCTGTAGTTTTTAGCGATGAAATTGAGGTCTTGTTTTGGTTTCGTGATTCCTGTTGCAAATTTGAGACCTAAGCTGAGGGCTTCAGTTTCTGTGGTTGACAGTGGACGAGTTGAAAGATTTTGAATAATTTCAGGTCTTCCTAAACTTTTCCACTGAGAATTATCGCAGAGAGTTTGGAGTTTCCTAGTAAGTCTGATTTTTTGCTGAACATTAGCTGTGGTAACTCTGCTGCGAATAATTTCGGCGGTGTGTCTGTTCATGTTACCCCGGAGGAAGCAGAGGGTGTGCATAAATGGGGTTAAATCGGAGTGGGGATCTGTAACAAGTGGCGTTCCTCAGGGATCGGTTTTGGGCCCGTTGTTGTTTATAATATATATAAATGACCTTGACGAGGGAATTTCTAGTGATATGAGCAAATTCGCTGATGACACGAAGATAGGTAGGATAATCGATTCAGACGTAGATGTCAGTGAACTACAGGAGGATTTAGACAAACTCAATTCCTGGTCAGAAAAATGGCAGATGCAGTTCAATGTAGATAAATGCAAAGTTCTTAAGCTCGGGAGTGTCCATAACCCAAGCACTTATAAGTTAAATAACGTAGAACTTAGCCATACAGAGTGCGAGAAGGACTTGGGGGTGATGGTAAGCAGCAACCTTAAACCACGACAGCAATGCCTAAGCATGCGTAATAAGGCAAATAGATTACTGGGATTTATATCAAGAAGTGTTAGCAACAGAAGTCCAGAGGTTATATTACAGCTTTATACATCATTAGTAAGGCCTCACCTAGATTACGCAGCTCAGTTCTGGTCTCCATATTACAGAATGGACATAAATTCGTTAGAAAGCATTCAGCGTAGAATGACTAAATTAATACATAGCATTAGAAATCTTCCTTACAAAGAAAGATTGAAGACCCTTAAATTACATTCACTTGTAAGACGTAGAATGAGGGGAGACATGATCGAGGTATACAAGTGGAAAATGGGTATTAACAAAGGGGATATAAATAAGGTCTTGAGGGTATCTCTCCAAGAGAGAACCCGCAATAATGGATTCAAGTTAGATAAGTTTAGATTTAGAAAGGATATAGGAAAGTATTGGTTTGGAAATAGGGTAGTTCATGAGTGGAACAGTCTGCCTAGTAGGGTTATTGAAGCAAGGACCTTGGGTAGTTTTAAATTTAGGTTGGATAAATTCATGAGTGAAAGGGGTTGGATTTGATTGGGAATTGCACATGAGTAAATAAAATTATCAAAGCTTATTTCTTGGGTAGCATTGAAAATTAGGTTGAACAAATATTTTGTTAGTGGGATGGAATGTGAAGGACCTGCCTAGTATGGGCCAACAGGCCTGCTGCAGTGTTCCTCCTTTCTTATGTTCTTATGTTCTTATATACGTATTTGGAAGTCTCTGGATGTTTCGCCCACGTATAATTTGCTTCAGTCATTACAAGGGATTATGTATACCCATGCAGAGGATTACAGGACAAGCTTCAATCCTCTGCAGGGGTATACATAATCCCTTGTAATGACTGCAGCAAATTATACGTGGACGAAACATCCGCCCAATAAGCCTGACCTCAATTGTAGGCAAATTACTAGAGTCAATTATAGCTGATATTATTAGAAGCCATCTAGATAACCATAATTTGATTAATGATACCCAGCATGGATTCACGAGGGGCCGTTCCTGCCTATCTAATTTATTAACCTTCTTCAGTAAAGCTTTTGAGGCTGTTGATCACGATAAAGAATTCGATATTGTTTATTTAGACTTTAGTAAGGCTTTTGATAGAGTACCGCACCAGAGACTGTTAAAGAAAGTGGCAGCTCATGGCATTGGGGGAAAAGTGCTGTCATGGATCGAGTCATGGCTCACCAATAGGAAGCAGAGAGTGTGCATAAATGGGGTTAAATCCGAATGGGGACTTGTAACAAGTGGTGTTCCACAGGGATCAGTCTTAGGCCCATTGTTATTTATAATATATATCAATGACCTTGATGAGGGAATTACTAGTGATATGAGCAAATTCGCCGACGACACGAAGATAGGTAGGATAATTGATTCAAACATAGATGTCATAGAACTTCAGGAAGATTTAGATAAACTTAACTCGTGGTCAGAAAAGTGGCAGATGCAGTTCAATGTAGATAAATGCAAGGTACTGAAGCTCGGGTATCCATAACCCAAGCACTTATAAGTTAAATAACGTAGAACTTAGCCATACAGATTGCGAGAAGGACTTGGGGGTGATGGTAAGCAGCAACCTTAAACCAAGACAGCAATGCCTAAGCGTACGTAATAAGGCAAATAGATTACTGGGATTTATATCAAGAAGTGTTAGCAACAGAAGTCCAGAGGTTATATTACAGCTTTATACATCATTAGTAAGGCCTCACCTAGATTACGCAGCCCAGTTTTGGTCTCCATATTACAGAATGGACATAAATTCGTTAGAAAACATTCAGCGTAGAATGACTAAATTAATACATAGCATTAGAAATCTTCCTTACGAAGGAAGATTGAAGACCCTAAAATTACATTCACTTGTAAGACGTAGAATGAGGGGAGACATGATCGAGGTATACAAGTGGAAAATGGGTATTAACAAAGGGGATATAAATAAGGTCTTGAGGATATCTCTCCAGAGAGAACCCGCAATAATGGATTTAAGTTAGATAAGTTTAGATTTAGAAAGGATATAGGAAAGTATTGGTTTGGAAATAGGGTAGTTGATGAGTGGAACAGTCTGCCTAGTAGGGTTATTGAAGCAAGGACCTTGGGTAGTTTTAAAATTAGGTTGGATAAATTCATGAGTGAGAGGGGTTGGATTTGAGTGGGACTCGCGCATGAGTGGGTAGAATTGTCAAAGCTTATTTCTTGGGTAGCATTGAAAATTGGGTTGAGCAAATATTCTGTTAGTGGGACGGATTGTGAAGGACCTGCCTAGTATGGGCCAACAGGCCTGCTGCAGTGTTCCTCCTTTCTTATGTTCTTATGTTCTTATGTTCTTATCCAGAGACCTCCAAACACGTATTTCAAAACACCAGTACACAGAAACGCAAGACTTATCGCCAGAGAAGAAAACACTCAATACCTCAGAATCCTGGAATCATCACTTATCTGTATATCCATCAACTTCAACCAAAACAACGGCTTCTATAACATAGCTGAACCCCTTGCCAAGAAACTAATTGTTATCCCACATAACAACATACACACCCGTCAGTCCCGTGCAGGTCCTCATCAGATCCAACCTACCAAACATTCTCTTCCTGACTCCGTCCTATAAATACTCACGTACGTTTTACCCAGGTAGATCTGTTTGTGAAATGAAAAGCCCACTGTGTGGGCGAAACGCTGTCAATAAATGATCACATTATACTGCTTAAGTGTTTATTTTTCCAACTCTTTAAATCAATGGTCATGTGGTGGAAAAATAGTGGTGTTGATGCAATGTTCTGTTTTCACGAAGGTGGTGATGTAGGTTTGATTAAGATCATAAGAATGAAAGAGCACTACAGCAGGAGGACTGCCTAACCCATCTTGGGCACGTCACTCTCAAATCCAACCCTCTCACTCATATAATTGTCCAACTTATTTTTGCAGCAAGCCAAGGTTATAACTTGTAGGTCAGTGATGACGGGAGGAGTGTGTGGGTTGCGGTGGCATTACGTGCGGTTCATTGATTTTTTTCATTTTGCCGCCGTTGCGGCTAGTTTATTGTGCACATATCCATCCTGTGGGCGGTTGTGCAAGAACATATGGATACACAAAAGGCCTAGGAAATAGGCTCAAAAAGGGTTAACCAGAGTACATCTTGATTTATATATGCAGTTATCTGTTGCAAGAAAAAATAGGATGTTTGCTTAATATGTCTGGTATCCTATTTTTATTAATCAGATATTGACATAACACATAGTTTATCTTGATATTCCTCAATAAGTGTACTATTAGGCGCATAGTATTCAAGATAGTGACCATAAGGCTGGCCACATACTTTGAATTTAGTTTGATCATCATCTGTGTATTTGTCAAACTGCCAGAAGTACTTGTAACTGAACTTAAGCTTGCTGCTGCTCCTCCGCGTCAGGAAACATTTGTCCTGTTTCCTGACAAACCGAACCTAACTTCCTGCTGCTGCTGGTGCATTTCTTCCTCCTCCTCCTCCAGCTGTTGGCAGGACTTCTGCTGTTTCAACACGCCTCACACATTTAAAAAGAATCAATGCATGGAGCCTGTCGGTGTGACCTAGAAAAGCTGCCTCATCCCTCCTACATAGCACACCACACCCTGGTATCTACCACACGGGATGAGGCACTGAGGGTCCATAGAGCGTACTGGAGAGCATCTAGTGCCTAGTAGATCAATATCTTAATCGGGCTGCAAAAAGGTAACCAAGTGGAAAATTAGAATTAAAGTTGCAGTTCCCGCTTCTTGCTTTTTTTGTGCGTGTTGAATTTACAGCCTTGTTAGCAACTCTGGCCTCAGCGTCAACCTAACCTCTTCTCTCTTGCCCCTCACTTATACCATATTTCAGAAATGTTACTGATTTTACAGATGACTAATAAAGCAACTTTAATCTGGCATATACACACATGTCCTGTATGACCCTTGTAGGTTAGTGTTTCTTTTTGATTGCAATAATAATAATACTGGCATACACACACACACATACAAACACACACACACACACAAACACACACACACACACACACACACACACACACACACAGGATGTTCCAGAGAGGGAACACAGAAACAAGGGGACACAACTGGAAGCTGAAGACTCAGATGAGTCAAAGGGATGTTAGGAAGCATTTCTTCAGCCACAGAGTAGTCAGGAAGTGGAATAGTCTAGAGAGAGACATAGTGGAGGCAGGAACCATACACAGTTTTAAGACGAGGTATGATAAAGCTCATGGAGCAGGGAGAGCAGATACCCAGTAGCGGGCAGCGCAGAGGCGGGGCCAGGAGCTGAGTCTCGACCCCTGCAACCACAATTAGGTGAGTACAATTAGTTGAGTACACACACACACACACACACACACACACACACACGCCCCCGGTGGCCTAGTGGGTAAAGCTCTTGCTTCACGCACGGAGGGGCCGGATTCAATTCCCGGTGGGGCAGAAACATTTCGAAGTGTTTCCTTACACACACACACATACATACAACAGGCCTAGTGTCTAATTGACATGTGCCTAGGACAAAATGGTAACTAACACTGACGACACTGGAGGACAGGAGAGATAGGGGGGACATGATAACATATAAGATACTGAGAGGAATTGACAAAGTGAACACAGACAGAATGTTCCAGAGATGGGACACAGCAACAAGGGGACACAGTTGGAAGTTGAAGACTCAGATGAATCACAGAGATGTTAGAAAGTATTTCTTCAGTCACAGAGTGGTCGGGAAGTGGAATAGATTAGGAAGTGATGTAGTGGAGGCAGGCTCCATACATAGCTTTAAGAAGAGGTATGATAAAGCTCATGGCGCAGGGAGAGTGACCCAGTTGCGGTCAGTGAAGAGGCGGGGCCAGGAGCTATGACTCGACCCCTGCAACCACAACTAGGTGAGTACACACACACACACACATATATATATATATATGTCGTGCCGATTAGGTAAAACTGGTCAATTAGCAAGAACTCATCTAAAATTAAGTCCTTTCTAAAATTTTCTCTTATACGTTTAAAGATATATTTTTTTCATTTATGTTAATGTAAGAATTTATAATTTTGTATCAAGAGAAACTTTGAAAACCTACCTAACCTTATTACAACAAGCTCAATTTAATTTAGCCTAACCCAACTAAGTATATTTTAGATACGTTAACATTAATTTAATAATAAACAAACACAATGAAATATATTTTTTTCGTTATGTTCAGAATGATTTTGGCAAAATTATTGCATACACAAATTTTTACTTGTCTTATATGGCAAGGTGAGCGTTGCTATTTAAGCCAAAATCGCAAGTTTTACCTAATCGGCACGACATATATATATATATATATATATATATATATATATATATATATATGCAAAACAACTACTTTCATAGTGGTTGTTTTGCATATTTTGATATCACCTGTTTACTATGATCTTTTTGCATATATATATATATATATATATATATATATATATATATATATATATATATATATATATATATATATATATATATATATATTGTAATGTGCCGAATAGGTAAAATTTGCAATTTTGGAATAAATAGCAACGCTCTTCTTGCCGAATAAGGCAAACAAAAATTTGTGTATGCAATAATTTCGCAAAAATAATTCTGAACCTAACGAAAAAAAATATATTGTGTTTGTTTATTATTAAATTATTGTAAACTTATCTTGCATTAGACTAAATTAAATTGCGCTTGTTATAATAAGGTTAGATAAGTTTTCTAAGGTTCTTTTGGTACAAAATTATTAATTTTTACATTAACATAAATAAAAAAATATATCTTTAAACGTATAAGAGAAAATTTTAGAAAGGACTTAATTTTATACTAGTTCTTGCTAATTGACCAATTTTACTTATTCGGGGTCCAAGTCTTTTTAACACTTCCTTCACCTTCATATATAGAGGGAATTACCAGCAAATCTAAACATTTCCTCAAGAAAGAGCTTGAAAGAATCCTTCAGGCAGTTAGCCCCTGATCAGCCAGGCTGCGGTGCCTGCCATAACCAGGTAGACAACAGGAACAGGTAATGAGGGGGCCCAAGCCTTGCACGCCACCGACACCATCACGAATATCAAGGTTTAATTAGGGAAGCAGGTGTAGCCGTGTGATCAAAGGTATGGAGCTATAGCTGGTACTGATGGAAGTAGGGGGGGGAGGAGGAGGAGAAGGTGAAGTCTAGAGAGAGAGAGGAGGAGAAGGAAGAGGAGGAGGAGAAGGTGATGGCTAGAGAGAGGGACATTGCTATTATAATCAAAACTAAGCGCTAAACCCACAAGTGTCATACAGCAGAGAGAGGGAGAGTATTTGTTATATTGGTGATACGTAGTACGTATACAATTCCAACAAGTTGAAGAATATGGAACATGTGGAGCGCGAGGATATCCTTATTGTCGAAATGTTTCGTTCGCTCAACAAGCTTTTTTAGTCGACTCCGGGAGGGGGAAGGAGAGACGGGGCCTAGAAATAAGAACGGGTATAGATGGATGCAGAAAGTACGTATTAAAGAGACACATACAAAGGACACACAAAGGAAGTTACGAGACAACACAGCGAGGGATAAGACGACTTAATCCTCCTTTTACTTGTCGTTTTGACTGGTTAAAAACCGGTATTTTATTATACAAATAAGTAATTGGACATATAGTGGTCCATTTGTATACAAACTAGTGTTGTTTATAAGCTGATAATCATATCCTTATCCCTTTACTCTGACCTACATGAACTTATTTATCGTTCCATTAATTATATCCACGTATGTGTGCGTGTTGACCCGGCCATGATTTCTATCCCAGTAAAACTTATCGGGTGCAGTTGTTGCATACCAACTCACAACATCAATTCATGCAACAATTAATGATCACATTGGTTAATTAAATTGGGGGTTCAATCGTGCACAGGGCCGTGTTTTAATTATTTTTTCTAAGGCACTACAAATACCTACTTGTGACTGGCCTCTCCAGCTAGTGACGTCACTCGCAAACTCGGTCAATATGAGAGCTGTCAACGTTGTTGAAACACGTCCTGCTGTGGAGGGACCCGGCTAGTGCTATTGTCCATGGGCGACAGTTGTATTAAGGGACAACAACTGTATTAGGGGACCTTGTCTTAGGGACGACTGAGGGCCTTTGTCTAGGGACTATTGATGAATTAAAGGTACCTACGTATCTATGGGATACATAGGTACCCTTAAAGGTACCTATGTATCCCATAGATACATAGGGATCTTCACTATAGACAACCTATGTATTGAGGAACCGAGCTAGTAGTCTTTCCCACAA
The DNA here is from genome assembly GCA_009830355.1 of Cherax destructor. Classification (NCBI taxonomy): domain Eukaryota; kingdom Metazoa; phylum Arthropoda; class Malacostraca; order Decapoda; family Parastacidae; genus Cherax; species Cherax destructor. Next base: position 8,012 of record WNWK01006814.1, read on the forward strand.
ACGAACAAACGGTTTGTGATGTTGTAAAGGATTTAAAGACACGAACTTTCAGCGTGTGTTGTCGCCTTTAACCAGGCTCCCACTATAGCTGTCGTGTGTTACTGTGCATAACATCCGGTGCTGAGATACGCAGATACACACATTTCTCGGTGTGCGTGCGTGTGCGTGTGTGTGTGTGTGTGTGAATTAACATAGTGTACAACATGTTTGTTTATTGTACCAAACGTGACAGTCGACCTTGCTTCTCTGATAACTTAATGTAACACAGTTTTGTTCTGCTACAAGTGAAACATTGTTTGTTACCTGATGTTGAGACTGGTTGTCGCTACCATAATGCAAGTATGTATTCTTAAACATATAATGTAATTTTAAAGAGTCGAGAGGCTATAGCGGCGATGAATATGCTTTTTTAAAATGTATGGATGCATTCTTAGATATTCTGTACATGTAGCCCAAATATCCTCATCCTCCCTCACTCCCTTCTCCACCATCATTTTCTCTCTCTCTCTCTCTCTCTCTCTCTCTCTCTCTCTCTCTCTCTCTCTCTCTCTCTCCTATACAGTATATAGTTTTAGTTGCTCAGCTCTGTGATGACGGAGATACCTTCATAAAATATCTATTTATCTTGTATACAAGATAAGCCATCCTGAGAGATGGTAATGCCCAAGTAACAGGAACTCTAGCAATGCTTGAACGAAACTTTGAAATCTGATGTAGCCAATTGAGGCCCCTTAATGGAATATTCATTGTTCTACTAAGTCTCTCAGCTCAAACTGAGAGATTTCAACACTGAGCCCCATGGTGCGTGATGGAGCATGGCAGGGAAATAGCTAGTTTATGTTTCTCCTATGTAACTATCATATATAATAAAGTAGCAGAATACTGCTAATGTATCTCGATCACATAACCATCAGCATCACCACCTGGTGTGAGGGGTGAGAACATTCCACTGACAATTGCAAGTCCTTGGCTTCGATTCCCTTGCACGGAGAACATTTGGACAAGTTTCCTTACATCCCCGCTCACCTAGCAGTAAAACTAGGTCCGCGTGTGTTAGCTGAGTGTTGTGGGTCGCGAGTGTTGTGGGTCGCGAGTGTTGTGGGTCGCGTCTAGGAAAAAGTGCGTTAGGAAACTCCAGTCTTGCTGGAATATCGTATCCTGTGTAAGAAAACATTCCTCTTTTGTAAGAAACTCCAGTTGCTGCTGCAAGTGTTCAGGTCTAGGGTGAAAGGTATCCAGGGACCTAGTGAGGGAAATAAAGGGTCACTCGGTAAACAGTTACTACCAACCACACCACCACCCTCTCCACAACAATCCCCATCCATTCACCCACCACCACTACCAGCATCACCGCCAGCACCACAACCACCACGCCGTCGCTGCCGCTGCCGCCGCCGTCGCCACCATCACCATCACTACCACCACCTTCACCTCCGCCTCCGCCTCTTCCTTCTTCTCCTCTTTTTCCTTTTCCTCTTCATCCTTTTCCTCTTCCTCCTCCTCTTCATCTCTCTTCCCTCCTCCTCCCACTCCCACCCACCGCCATTACCACCATTACCACAAACAGTTAATATTAATCATACCAGCCATACTACACTATACTACAATACTCTACTCTATATATATCTACTATATATACTATTGCTACTAAATGTAGATCAGGTATATATATACTAAAATGTGTGTATTAGGTATCTTAATATTTTGACATATTTAACATATCCTCATTTGTTATTATTTTCGCGAGTTAAGTTTTATTGTTGTCTTCATTTGTCTACCAAACTTTTAATTTTTTTTGCATCTTTTTATGCACTTATTATTTAGTGTGTGTATGTGTGTGTGTGGAGGTTCATCCCAGTGTGGGAGAGTTGCTAGGATTCTGGGCCTTTAATGCAAGGGATCTTATTCTCTGAATGACTGTTAGTGTGCACTTGCCCACTACTGTGAACATTGATAATAATGTTGTTGAGGTACAAGGTGCATAATGCTGAGCACTGATAATAAACGACATACTTCTGTAAGGTTTCTCCCGTGATGGATATTATGGGCTTACAGTTATAGTAGTCACGGTTAATGTGGCTCTGAAAAATGTTTAGAGGATCCAGGAAGGTATATATATATATATATATATATATATATATATATATATATATATATATATATATTTATATATTATATATATATATGTCGTGCCGATTAGGTAAAACTTGCGATTTTGGCTTAAATAGCAACGCTCACCTTGCCATATTAGACAAGCGAAAATTTGTGTATGCAATAATTTCGCAAAAATTATTCTGAACATAACGAAAAAATATATTTCATTGTGTTTGTTTATTATTAAATTAATGTTAACGTATCTAAAATATATTTAGTTGGGTTAGGCTAAATTAAATTTCGCTTGTTGTAATAAGGTTAGGTAGGTTTTCAAAGTTTCTCTTGGTACAAAATTATAAATTCTTACATTAACATAAATGAAAAAAATATATCTTTAAACGTATAAGAGAAAATTTTAGAAAGGACTCAATTTTAGTTGAGTTCTTGCTAATTGACCAGTTTTACCTAATCGCACACACACACACACACACACACACACACACACACACACACACACACACACACACACACACACACTCTTGGTACAAAATTATAAATTTTACATTAACATAAATGAAAAATATATCTTTAAACGTATAAGAGAAAAATTTTAGAAAGGACTCAATTTTAGTTGAGTGTAATTGACCAGTTTTACCTAATCGGCAACACACAAAAAATAAAATAACTAGATATATGATACACATACACCGAACATAGTATAAAATGCAAATAAATAGGATATAGCAGATGTGAGTGGATAGGTGCTTATTTAACAAACAGATAAAGTATACTAAGATGCAGACAGATAAGGAAAGCTAGATATGAGCGTGGAGGTGCAATTCCTAAAATATAAAGGAAAAGGCACTAAGATGATGATCAATAAGAAAGTTAAAAGAGGGAGAATATAGGAAATGGAAGCCTGTTGAGCATACCTGGCAAGGTGTACGGTGCAGTAATTATTGAAAGAGTTAAGGATAAGACGCAGAGTAGGATCGTATGTGAACAAGAAGGCTTTAGACCAAGTGTTTACAGTGAAACATGTAAGTGAACACTATTTATACGAGGGTAAGAAGTTTTTGTTGAATTTATCGATTTGAAAAAGGCATATAATTGGGTGGATAGGGGAGTAATGTGACAGATGTTACAAATGTATGAAATAAGTGGTAGGTTACTGAAAGCACTTCAGAGAATTTTTGAGGATAGTGAGGCTCAGGTTAGGGTATGTAGGAAAGAGGGAGATTAATTTCCAGTAAAGGTAGACCCTTAGACAGGGTTACTTGATGTCACCATGGTTGCTTAATATATTTACAGATGGGGTTGTAAGAGAAATGAATGCTAGGGTGTTGGGGAGAGGTGTGGGATAATTATCACATTTGCTTTTTGCCGATGACACTGTGCTTTTTGGAGATTCCTGAAAAAAAGTTGCAAAGTTGGTGCACGATTTTGGAAGGGTATGTAAAAGAAGGAAATTAAAAGTGAACTTAGGAAAGCTCAAGGTGATGAGAGTAACCAAAATTACGTAATGGAAGTTTGGATATCAGATTAGAGGGGGGAAATATGGTGAAAGTGAATGTGTTCAGATGATTGGGAGTAGACTTGTCGGCAGATGTGTCTATGAATGACGAGGTGAACTATAGAATTGACGAGAGGAAAAAGGTGAGTGGTGTATTGAGGCATATGTGGAGACGAAGAACGTTATCCATGGAGGCAAAAAGAGGAATTTATAAGAGAATAGTGGTACCAATGCCCTTATATGGGTGTGAAAGTTAGGTTGTGAATGTTGCAGCAAGGAGGAGGCTGGAGGCAGTGGAGATGTCGTATTTAAGGGAATTGTGTGATGTGAATATTATGCAGAGAATTCCTAGCTTGGAGATTAAAGGAGCGGGTTGACTAAAAGTATTATCCAGAGGGCTGAAGAGGGGTTGTTGAGGTAGTTCTGACATTGAGAGAGAATGTAACAAAATAGGATGACTTGGAAGGCATATAAATCTGTAGGGAAGGGAAGGCGAGGTAAGGGTTTTCTAGGAAAGGTTGGAGGGAGGGAGGTAAAGAAGGTTTTGTATGCGAGGGCTTAGACATCCGGCAAGCGTGTGTATTAGGGGTGAATGAAGGCAAGTGGTTTTTATGACTTGATGTGAGCAAGATAACATTTATGAAGGGATTCAGGGAAACCGGTTAGCCGGACTTCAGTCCTGGAGGTGGGAAGTGATGGTGTATGTCAACAAGTGGAGAATAAGACACCATGTTGCAGGAAGACAGCTTTCCTTCGACACCGATGTGTCTTTTTTTCTGCAACGACTTAGGCTGTTTTAACCTTGATTTTGTTGCGAATTGTCTTTCTACTTTACTTTTTATCTCAGGAGAGTAGTTTCTATTCTGGTAGTTCCCGATTTCCTCTGTGCCCCCCCCCCTCCCCACTCTCACTCTCTGTCTCTCTCTTTCTCTCTATGTGTGTGTGTGTGTGTGTGTGTGTGTGTGTGCGTGTACTAACCGAGCTGTGTTTGCATGGGTCGAGGATCGCTCCTGGGATTGCCTCCTGGACTACTTTAATCGTTATCGTTGATTTTTGGCCTTTTGCGCCTCATCATATCTCCTCATCTACTCTTTAACTGTGTTTTGAGTTTCCCTCCACCACTGCTTCATCGAAGTCATTCCACTTTTCAACCACCTGAGACTAAAGAAATGCTTCTTTACAGTTCCACGGCTCATCTGTTTCTTCAGCCTCCATCTGTGTCCCCTTGATACTGAACCATGTGCGCCTCATCAATTCTACTTGAGATTTTGTATGCAGTGATCATGTCTTCCTTGTCCCTCTCTTCACCAAGGTTGTCAAGTTTATTTCTTTCAACGTTTTCTCCTAGTGCATTCCTTTCTGTTCTAGTATTATTCTGATTGCTAACCTTCGGACCTTTTCAAATTTCTGCACTTGCTTAACCAGTGTTGGTTCTATGCTGGGGCCACGTACTCAATGATTGGGCCAACATATGTCGTATGTGGAGTCCTGAATAATTCTTTATTCAAGTTTCTGAATGATGTTTTGAGGTTTGCTAACCTTGCATATTCCGCTGACGTTATTCAATTTATATGCATTTCTGGCGATATGCTTGGTACTATATTTACCCCAGGTCCTTCTCGGACTTTAAGATTTGCAAGTTCTCTCCAACCATGTTGCACTGTCTCAGGTCTGCTCTCACCTTCAATTTGCATGACCATGCATTTGTTAGGAATGAACTCAAGAAGCCACTTGTTTGATCACATATGTAGTTTGTCGAACTCTCCCTGTAGTTTATCACTGTTTTCACCTGCTCTTAGTCGTAAGATTTGTTTTACATCATCCGCAGACAGTGACACATAGGACTCAGTCCCCTCTAATAGGTCATTCATATATATTAGGAACTGTAGCGGTCCTAGTACTGATCCTTGTGGAACACCATTCGTTATTCTCTCCCATATTGATGTTTCATCTCTTACTGTTACTCTCTGTTTCCAGTCATTTAGGTCCTCCTGACTCACTGGAGCACTCTGCCTTTTAACTTTGCCTTCTCCTTTAATTTCTTTACAGATCTTTGGTGTGGTACTGTATCAAATGCTTACTGGAGTCCACGAAAATGCAACCCACCCAGCCTTGTCTTTCTTGTTTCATCTCTGTGACTGTCATAGAACTCCAGCAAATGTGTGTGTATGTGTGTTTGTTATCATTTTGCCATAGGCACTTGTCGAGTGTGTGTGTGTGTGTGTGTGTGTGTGTGTGTGGATTGGAGAGGGAAATCCGGTATTGGCAGCTAAGGTAGCAGGGCATTATTAAGATTATGCAGTTATGTGAGTGGGTGGTGTGAGTGTGAGCTGGATGTGTAGCGGGTGGGCGTCGTGGGCGTGCTGCCTTCCACCTGCGACAAACCATGCAAACTATGCAAATTAATATTGGAATCTGGCCAGACTCAGAGGACGGCCAGCATCTCCTAGTGTGTGTGTGTGTGTGTTGTGTGTGTGTGTTTGTGTGTGGTGTACTTACTGAGTTGTACTCACTGATTTGTGTTTGCGTGGGACGAGACTGAAATCCTGGCCCTGTCTCCTAGATCATTTTGATCGACATCATTGACTTATGGCCTTTTGGGTCTTATCACTTCTACTCTTGAAGCTGTGTATTGAGTTTGCCCTCTTCCCTGCCTCTGCCTTCTTCCCTGCCTCTGCCTTCTTCCCTGCCTCATCCAAATTATTCCACTTTTCAACCACTCTGAGATTAAAGAAATGCTTCCTTACATACTTATAGCTCATCTCTTTTCAGCTTCCATTGTGTCCCCTTAATCTTGGTCCTCTTAACTCAGTCGGTTCCTGCCTGCCCTATTTACCCCACTAAGGATTTTGTATGCCGTAATCATGTCTCCCCTTGTTCTTCTCTCAGCCAGAGCGTCTTCGAGCTTCTTCACTAGCATTCAGGTTTGTGCTTCATGCTGGTGCCGTGTACTTGACCTAACCTTTGTTGTATATAAGGTTCTGAAAGATTCTTTATTGATGAATCCTATTTCGAGGTTTGCTATAACTGGATATGAAACTGACGTTATTTGGTTTGTGTGTATTTCTGGCGTGTGTGTGTGTGTTGTGTGTGTGTGTGTGTGTGTGTGTGTGTGTGTGTGTGTGTGTGTGTGTGTGTACGCGTTTAATAAAAATCGAATCGTTGGTGAGAAAGAACTGTTTGACTTAACTTTCTGTTTGGGTTTCTCTTTAAGGAGCCGAATGATCTGATCTTTACTTTGTGGCACAGATACTACTCTTCCTATTTCTATTTCCTCCCCCCTTCGTTTCATTATCTGCTTTCCTTCTATTTCCCTCTTTCTTGCAGGCTCTTTATGTGTTGACAGCGGCCAGTAAGGCGCCGGCTCGTCTGTGTCGACCCAAAATTGTTGGCTCCATTTGTCTGTCTAGCTGTGTTGTGGTGCAAGTGTCGCCTTAGAGTTGTGGTCACCAAACTGTCGACGGCGTCATCCAGGCATCATGTGCGATGAGTCTGTCTTTACTCTCACTACCCTCTCTAAAGATAACAAGAGAAGAGAGAGAGAGAGAGAGAGAGAGAGAGAGAGAGAGAGAGAGAGCATCTCACTTGGTGGTAAACACTTCAAGCCAGGTTGAGTGCATTGCGCTCCACTTTTAGGATCATGTGTACAGGTACCCCAGTGTGTGTTCGTGTGCAGAGAACTGCCAACCAGGAACCTTCTATTGTATATCATTCATCATTTGTTATACCATGGATAATTTTGTAATCTATTCATGAAGTGTCTGAAGTCCACCCCGTTTTCTCCTCAACCTGCCAAGTCGTCTGGACCAGGCACCCACTGTCGGTTGCCTCCCGTCAGCATTTTACCTAGCCTGGCTAGGTGGTGACCTAGGCACCAAGTCTGGCTAGGTGGCGACCTAGGCACCACAGCCTGGCTAGGTGGTGACCTAGGCACCACAGCCTGGCTACGTAGGTGGCGACCTACCTGAGTATACCTGGAGAGGGTTTCGGGGGTCAACGCCCTCAGCGGTCCGGCCTGAGACCAGGCCTCGTGGTGGATCAAGGTCTGATCAACCAGACTGTTACTGCTGGCTTCATGTAAACCAACGTATGAACCACAGTCCCGCTGATCATGTACTGACTTTAGGTGCCTGTCAAGCGCCTTCTTGAAGACAGCCAGGGTCTATTGGTAGTCTCTCTTATGTATGCTGAAAGGCAGTTGAATAGTCTTGAGCCAATGGCACTGTGTTGTCTCTTAGTGTACTCTTGGCGCTTCTGCTTTTCATTGGGGAATGTTGCATCTCCTGCCGAGTCTTTTGCTTTCGCAGGGAGTGATTTTCGTGTGCAAATTTGGTACTAATCCCTCTAGGATTTTCGAAGTGTATATTATCATGCATCTTTCTCGCCTGCATTCCAGGGAATACAAATCAAGGGAATTCAACCGTTCCCAGTAATTTAGGTGCTTTATCGTACTTATGTGTGCCGTGAAAGATCTCTGTACATTCTCCAGGTCAGCAATTTCGCCTGCCTTGAAGGGGGCAGTTAGTGTACAGCAGTATTCCAGCCTAGAGAGAAGTGATTTGAAGAGAATCATCATGGGCTTGGCGTCCCTAGTTTTGAAGGTTTTCATAATCCATCCTATCATTTTTCTAGCAGATGAGGTAGTTTCATTATGTCTGTCTTTGAAGGTGAGATCCTCAGACATTATCACTCCCAGGTCCTTCCCATTAGTTTTTCGCTCTATTGCGTGGTTAGAATTTGTTTTATACCCTGATGCAGTCTTAATTTCCTCAAGTTTTCCATATCTGAGTAGTTGAAATTTCTCTTCATTGAACTTCATATTATTTTGTGCGGCCCATTTTAAGATTTGGTTGATGTCCACTTGGAGTCTTGCAGTGTCTCCGATGGAGGTCACTGTCATGGCAATTCGGGTGTCATCCGCAAAGGAAGACACAGATCTATGGCTTACATCTCTGTCTATGTCAAATATAAGAATGAGGAACAGGATGGGAGCGAGTACTGTGCCTTGTAGAAGAGAGCTTTTCACTGTAGCCGCCTCAGACTTTACTCTGTTTACTAATTACTCTTTGTGTTCTATTTGTTAGGAAGTTATAGATCCATCTACCAACTTTTCCTGTTATTCCTTTATCATGCATTTTGTGTGCTATTACACCATGGTCGCACTTGTCGAAGGCTTTCGCAAAGTCTGTGTATACTACATCTGCATTTTGTTTACCTCTAAAGCATCCAGGACCTTGTCATAGTGGTCCAGTAGCTGGGACAGGCAGGAGCGACCTGCTCTAAACCCGTGTTGCCCTGGGTTGTGTAATTGATGGCTATGTAGGTGGTTGGTGATCCTGCTTCTTAGAACCCTTTCAAAGATTTTTATATGGGATGTTAGGGCTATCGGTCTGTAGTTCTTTGCAATTGCTTTACTGACACCTTTGTGGAGTGGGGCTATGTCTGTTGTTTTTAGTGAATGTGGGATGACCCCTGTGTCCATGCTCCCTCTCCATAGAATGCTGAAGTTCTTGATGAACACGGAGTTCCACGAATCCAGGCCTGGGGCAGAGTGCAAGGGCATGTCATTAATTGTTTTTTCGAAGTCTTGTGATGTTAGGATAATATCAGAGCTTTTTGAAATGGCCATATTTTGAGTGTCAGTCATAAAAAAATCATTTAGATTGTCGACCATTAGTCTGGTTAACGGTTCGCTGATCACTGAGTCGTATCTCACTCATTTCTTTGCTGTCATCTGTGTAGGTCCCATCTCGTCAAAACAGGGGTCCAATACTGATGTTGTTTTCGGTTTAACTTATAAGAAGAGGAAGTATTGGGTTTCTTTCAACTTTTCATGGCTTAAGTTCTTCCTGAGACTTGTACCTGTAATTCCTTAAGCTTAGTCTATTTTCTATTTTTGGTTATGCCTCCTTCATATTTCAGATATACTGGCCCCTCTCAGCAGCTCTTTGATTCTTCGCCTTCGCCTGTATAGGGAGCGTCTCTCTTTCTCTAGTTTACGTCTTCTCTTTCTTTTTCTTAATGGAATGTGCCTTGAGCAGACATCAAGTGCCACAGAGTTAATTTTTTCTAGGCAAAGGTTCAGATCCATGTTGTTTAGGATATCTTCCCATCTTGTTTCATTTAGGACATGGTTGACTTGTTCCCAGTGTATGTTTTTGTTATTTAAGTTGAATTTTGTGAAGGCACCCTCATAACTAATCACATTGAGCTGGTCAAGAGCCCTGCGCATACATGCCTGTACCTCGTAATCTGAGTGTATTGTCTTTGATACGGTTATATTACGTATCAGATCGTCGTTGTTAGTGAAGATAAGGTCCAGTGTATTTTCTAGTCTTGTAGGCTCTATTATTTGCTTGTTTAAGGTGAATTTGATGCAGAGATTTAATAGCTCGTGTGTGTGTGAATTTTCATCTGAGCTGCCTCCTGGGGTGATCTCTGCTAAAACATTATTTGCTTCACTCCTCCATTTTAAGTGTCTCAAGATGAAATCCCCCAGTAGCAAGATGTTTGGGACAGGAGTTGGGAGATTTTCCAGACAGTGGTTAATTTTTAAAAGCTGCTCCTGGAATTGCTGGGAAGTTGCATCCAGAGGCTTGTATACAACCATAATGACAAGGTTTTGGTTTTTGATCTTTACTGCCAAAACTTCAACTACATCACTTGGATAGATTTTGACCTAGGAACCACAGCCTTGCTAGGTTTTGACCTAGGCTCCACTGCCTGGCTAGGTTTTGACCTAGGCACCACAGCCTGGCTAGGTTTTGACCTAGGCACCACAGCCTGTCTAGGTGGCGACCTAGGCACCACGGGATGGCTAGATGGTGACTTAGGCACCACGGGCTGGCTAGGTGGTGACCTAGGCACCACAGCCTGGTTAGGTGGCGACCTAGGCACCACAGTCTGGCTAGGTGGCGACCTAGGCACCATAGCCTGGCTGTGACACAATATGTAGAAACTTATGTTTTCTCTTAAAAAACAGTGAAAAGCATTGAAAAGTATCGGAACCTTCGCATTATTAAGTATTATCTTATTGATTGTAACTCTTGTCAGTGGGTTTGTTTTGCACAGTCTGCCGCGCATGTTGCACTCGCCAAAGGTTACTTGCACCGTCTGCCATGCCTGTTGTATTCGTAAAGGGTTACTTGCCCCGTCTGTAATGCCTGTTGTATTCGTAAAGGGTTACTTGCTCCGTCTGTAATGCCTGTTGTATTCGTAAAGGGTTACTTGCCCCGTCTGCCATGCCTGTTGTATTCGTGCAGTGTTACATCGTCTGCCATGCCTGTTGTACTCGTGCAGTGTTACATCGTCTGCCATGCCTGTTGTACTTGTGAAGGATTGCACCGTCTACCGTGTCTGTTGTACTCGTGAAGGGTTAGTTTCACCGTCAACAGTGCCTCCTGTTCTTATGAAGGGTTAACGCACGTCTACACACTTGTGAAGATTTAACGTTAACTCGGGTATTCTAAGCGTTCGCAGTAGTTTGTTTGAATAAATGCAGTTCTGTTTATTCCTCCACATCTGAAATTTCGCCAGTGGTGTATTGAATTTATCACAACATTCCATTCTAGAGAGTACGAATGGTTTAAGTGTATCACAACATTCTAGGCTAGGATCACAAGTGGTTTTTAAGTACAAGTGGTTTTAAAGTACAAGTGGTTTAAAGTTTATCACAATATTCTAGGGAGAATTAGCATTAAGTTCTCTTTTTGGAACGTTCATGTCATCCAGCGCCTCATTTTTCGTACAGTAAACATCTCGAGTTGTATAATACAACACAGCACATCACTGTATAATACAACACAGCACCTCACTGTATAATGAAGCATAACACCACACAGTATAATACAACATTGTATAATATCATACAGCACCACACGGAATTATACAACACTGTATAACAGATCACAACAAGAAACACTATCATGCAACACAGCACTCCTGAACTGAAGTTCGTATGTTTGTAAAAGCAGAGGAAGAATGTGGGTAACGTGCTTCTGCAGTCTGCATCTTTTAAATCATTTCTCAATTCGTTGAATCCATACGCCTTCCTAGTTCCACTATTATAATTCTTTCTACCCTCCACCATTATAATCTTTCTGACTTCCACCATAAGAATTCTTTCTGATTTAAATCATTATAATGCTTTCTCACTTCCATCATCATAATATTTCCTCATTTCCAGCGTCATAATTTCATTTGCAAATGTATTGAATGAAGAACTCTGTTTATGTAACTTGTGTAATTCATTGGCATTTCTGTTATTATTATTATTATTATTATTATTATTATTATTATTATTATTATTATTATTATTATGTGAACTGCAAAATCCATGTTATTAAACACAAGGAAGACTCACTAGCTTACTGTACTAATTGATCAGGGGTAATCTCTTTCATGACCTTCACCCCTTTGCAGGTATCTCCTGAAGCTAGAGTCGTTTTGAGGCTGTTGAGTCCCTAACATATTCCGTTCTTTAAGATGGAAGATTCTTTTCAGCCGACATCTTAAGCTCACACGTGCTTCATCGGTGTGAGCGTGACATCAATAGCACTTCATTCCGTTACATTATCTAAGCTCATGAGTGCATCAACGCCTTAAGAGTAACATAAACACCACCACCTATGTATGTTATGTTAGTGTGCAGATTGAGAGCTTGACTCTCAGGTCTTTTCCATCGTATGTGCTGTGAGATCTCTCTCGTCTCCGCCTCAGAGAGTATATTCCTCATGTTGCGAGGCGTTCCTAACAGTCTATGTGTTTTAACAACTCTTATTCTGACTGTAAACAACCTCTCTACATTTTCCAGTTTTGATATCTGAGACGTGAGAGCACAAGTGAGTTAAAAAGTACCGTCATCAGATTATTTTCTCACGTTTTAAAAGCATTCATAATCCAACCTGTCACTTTTTCTGTCTGTTGATGTGTCTGCCTTATTTTCTCCCTTAAACAAAAGAACAAAATGAAGTTCTTGCTGTCCAGTTTATTTACAGTTCCCTGAAAATTGTTATATTAACATTAGTGTGTTCCATGAATACAAGATTTTCAACCATGGTTACCTCCAGCTCACTTAAACAATATAGTGAGTGGCCAGAGTGTTTTATAATCTCTCACAGTTCTTATTTCTTACATTTTTTTCATAGCAGAGTAACTGAATATTGTTTCCCTTTGTTGCTCATCGATAAATTTATTTTATATCAGCTTCGAGTATTGGTGTACCATTGAGTGGCGGTACTGCCAGACAAATTGTAATATCGTCTGCGAAACATGATATAGTGGTATGGTCAGTAAATTTGTGTATGTTAGATATGAAAATCACAGAGAAACGTTTCACCTACACAATAGGCTTCTTCATTAGAATACAGAGCTTACTATGTAGGCGAAACGTTTCTGAATAAAGACATCTAACTGTTGCACCTATGTCTTACCCATCTACCTTACCGACTATTACTCTTTGGGTCCGATTTGTTAGAAGGCCGAAGATTTATTCGAGAAGTCATGTATATTACATGAGTATATCACATATTTTCAGTGTCTAAACCCACGTCACAGTGATCTAGCAGTTACAAAGGGTAGGTGATTCCTACAATGAACGCATCGTGTCCTGGTTGTTTAAATGTTGACATTCCACATGTTTGCATCTGTTTTTAACACTTTCCAAGATGTTCATGTGTAACGCGAGGTATCTGTAGTATTTTTTCGAATACTGTGTAGCCACCTTTGTGGAGATCGGCTATAAAAATCGTTATTAAACGCTTGTATTAATATTTTTTACTCAATTTTTTATAAATATGTGTTCGCAGATACAGTAAATAACGTGGTTTGGCATTTCGTTGTCTACCTGCCAGGTTAATGCATTTTACATTAACCTGACAACTAAGTAGAACAAGTCAGTGTTGCTGTGAAGGGAAAACAACATGACAAGGGTGTTTGTCATATGCTGGCCCGTTCAGTGGTAATGCTGGCCCGTTCAGTGGTAATGCTGGCCCGTTCAGTGGTAATGCTGGCCCGTTCAGTGGTAATGCTGGCCCGTTCAGTGGTAATGCTGGCCCGTTCAGTGGTAATGCTGGCCCGTTCAGTGGTAATGCTGGCCCGTTCAGTGGTAATGCTGGCCCGTTCAGTGGTAATGCTGGCCCGTTCAGTGGTAATGCTGGCCCGTTCAGTGGTAATGCTGGCCCGTTCAGTGGTAATGCTGGCCCGTTCAGTGGTAATGCTGGCCCGTTCAGTGGTAATGCTGGCCCGTTCAGTGGTAATGCTGGCCCGTTCAGTGGTAATGCTGGCCCGTTCAGTGGTAATGCTGGCATATTCAGTGGTAATGCTGGCCCGTTCATTGGCAATGCTGGCCCGTTCAGTGGTAATGCTGGCCCGTTCAGTGGTAATGCTGGCCCGTTCAGTGGTAATGCTGGCCTGTTCAGTGGTAATGCTGGCCCGTTCAGTGGTAATGCTGGCCTGTTCAGTGGTAATGCTGGCCCGTTCAGTGGTAATGCTGGCCTGTTCAGTGGTAATGCTGGCCCGTTCAGTGGTAATGATGGCCTGTTCAGTTGTAATGGTGGCCCGTTCAGTGGTAATGGCTGGCCCTGTAGTGTGGGTGGCAGAGCCATGCCTGAACAGAATGGGAAACCACTCCATTTACATAAATGGGATAATCTATCCTTTCTTGACAAGTAACACAAAACTTGACTGTTTCCATAATTGTTTATTGATATGTTCGCATAAATGTTGCTGTTGAAATGAGTAGTCAATCATGTTTGTGATAGTAGTTGGTTTGTTGGGCTGGAAGTTTATGGTCAGCGCGAGGATCAGTAAGATCGTGTTCCACGTGACTCCCCCGTAAGAACACTTCACTCCCTAAAGCCTCTTAATTTATTCTATATGTAGAATTTGTTCTTATTTAAAATATTGACATTGCTTATGTATGGAAAGAAAGAAGAGCTCAAGACCAGCACAATACCCAGACTGCAGGCAGATCCTACGACAGAACGTAAGAAAAAGGAATAATTGTCACAGGATGTGTCATTTGGAAAACACAATAAAACAAATGCAAATTATTATTATTATAATCATAACTAAGCGCTAAACCCACAAGGGTAATACAGCTCAAGCAAATGCAAAGAAAATGACAGGGTGGAATATGAACACTTTCAAAACAAGAGAAGCAATGCCAATGATTAATACTTTTAAAATCAATGGTGCTCTCACGACTTGAATATTCGGTGTTTACAGCACCTTTCAAGACAGCAGAGCAAGCAGAGCTGCAACATATTCTGTGGTCGTTGATTGCCCGCATAGAATCAATAAAACGACTGTATTAATGTTGGTAGACTTACCGATAATATGTTAGGTAAAAGGACACAGGTGCAACTAATGTTGACAAAGCTTCTGGAGAGCGAAATGTTGCCACAATAAAATGTCACATTAGTTGCACCTGTGCACTTTTACATAACAATAAAACGACTAAATAATTGGGACGCCTCAGAGTACTTGGATTGTATTCTTTGGAATAGAGATAATATATACATAGATGATACTTGAGGGCCTGGTCCCTAACCTGCATAACAATTTTCTGGGGTGAAAGATGTGGGAGAACGAGTAGAATAAAACCAGTGAAGAGCAGGGGCGCCTTAAGCATAATTAGAGAACACTATGTCAACATCCATAGCCTAGGACTCAACATTCTAAGAGCTGATATCAGAAATACTGCCGGAACGAAGAGAGAATGTTTCAAGAAGGTGGATAGCTTCGTTCCACGAGTGCCGGATCAGCCAGGTTGTGATAACTAGTGTGCTCCTGCTGCTCTAGTACAAACAGCCTGGTTGACCTAGCGGTCAACATGGAAGCTTGGTCTCAGGTCAAATGATTTGTTATACTAAACTAGTCATATCTTTTTAAAGGAGACATGACATGACATGTTCAAAAAGAAGAAAGTTTGAAGATGAAAATGGTAGCTTCAAGGAAGACTGATACAGCTGTGTGCTTTCAGTCTTGTCACCAGCACTTCTAAGACCCTGCGCCTCATGTACTGAAACAATTGCCTTAGTGAACACCAGTAATATGAAACGCCATTTTTATTTTACATAATGTAACATTATGTAAAACATATATCCGGACCTTTGCATACATTGGATCTTGTCCAAGTGGACCTTTGCTCATAGTAGAGTAGCCCTGATCTAGGGTGAGGAGTGGTAATACTGCATTGCGGATACTTTAGAAACAGTCTATACAGTATTAATGTGGAGTCTGGTTTGTAAATTTTAGGGAATGATAGGCAGTTAGATTATAATAAATATTTCTTATTATATCCCAGGGTATGTTGGATGGTTTTATAATTTCCACACTAATATTTTATCCTACTAAGTCTAATTATTATAATCATAATCAAGTGCTAAACCCTTTATTAGTCAAAGTGGTATATATTCCTCTTATATGTACAATGACTAATAAGTGAGTCAATAAGACATGAAATATTTAAGTGAATAATGTAAAGATAAGTGATTACTCGTACTCTGAGTTATCGGCTAAGTGATGAGTGATCAAGACTAGTGATGTCATAGTTAGGATAATGGGGGTAAAGGGGCCAAGGCAAGATGGGGATTTATTGAAAGCACTTTTCTATCTTCTAAGTGATAATCCAGTCTTTATTTTTTTTGTCTAAACCCTCAGTAAAGAGGTAACATACACTTTTGGCTACAAACTCCAGGATTGGGTATCATAAAATGAAAAAAATATCTAGATCGATCTCTGAATGTTTTTGGGATACGCTGTCCTGATTTGAAAAATAAATGAATCTGTATATAAGTTACTTAAGTGTTGCTGACTTCCTTCTGACATGATGAGCTACGTTGATGACATCGTGAGACATACAACAAGGCATAAGATGAGTACCATTCTTGAGGAGGTTCAAGTAATTTGTAGTCTACTTGGCTTCGTTATATCTTCATTCAAGCAAACAACATTCCCCTCCCATCTGTTTACAGGGTGAGAATCCACTCTCTCTCTTTCCCTACCACTCTCTCCCCATCACTCTGTCCCCTTCCACTCTCTTTACCTACCACTCTCTCCCCATCACTGTCCCCTTCCACTCTCTTTACCTACCACTCTCTCACCATCACTGTCCCCTTCCACTCTCTTTACCTACCACTCTCTCCCCATCACTGTCCCCTTCCACTCTCTTTACCTACCACTCTCTCCCCATCACTGTCCCCTTCCACTCTCTTTACCTACCACTCTCTCCCCATCACTGTCCCCTTCCACTCTCTTTACCTACCACTCTCTCCCCATCACTGTCCCCTTCCACTCTCTTTACCTACCACTCTCTCCCCATCACTGTCCCCTTCCACTCTCTTTACCTACCACTCTCTCCCCATCACTGTCCCCTTCCACTCTCTTTACCTACCACTCTCCTCCGCCGCCGTCACACCACCACCACCAATAACAATCCACCCACTCACCTAACCAATCACCCACCACCACCACCACTCACCTCTTCCTCCTCCCATCTACATCCTCTTCTTCTTCCTCCTACCAGCATCTTCTTGCTCCTATCAACATCCTCTTCCTCCTCCCATCAGCATCCTCTTCTTCCTCCTACCAGCATCTTCTTCCTCCTCCCATCTACATCCTCTTCTTCCTCCTACCAGCATCTTCTTCCTCCTACCAGCATCTTCTTCCTCCTACCAACATCCTCTTGTTTTTTTGTGCTTGTGACTGCTAAATAAGCCACCATAGGGCCAAATAAAGTTCAGAGTGCCAGCCCTTTGATAAAGAAGACGAGAAACACGATAGAATTCTTCAGCGAATCAGTGATTCTACGATATGTACGATACTAAAGCAGTTACGAGCGTCTCCCACCAGCATCCTCTTCTTCCTCCTACCAGCATCCTCTTCCTCCTACCAGCATCCTCTTCCTCCTACCAGCATCCTCTTCCTCCTACCAGCATCCTCTTCCTCCTACCAGCATCCTCTTCCTCCTACCAGCATTCTCTTCCTCCTACCAGCATCCTCTTCCTCCTACCAGCATCCTCTTCCTCCTACCAGCATCCTCTTCCTCCTACCAGCATCCTCTTCCTCCTACCAGCATCCTCTTCCTCCTACCAGCATTCTCTTCCTCCTACCAGCATCCTCTTCCTCCTACCAGCATCCTCTTCCTCCTACCAGCATCCTCTTCCTCCTACCAGCATCCTCTTCCTCCTACCAGCATCCTCTTCCTCCTACCAGCATCCTCTTCCTCCTACCAGCATCCTCTTCCTCCTACCAGCATTCTCTTCCTCCTACCAGCATCCTCTTCCTCCTACCAGCATCCTCTTCCTCCTACCAGCATTCTCTTCCTCCTCCCACTAGCATCATCTTACTGCTGCTGCTGCTGCTGCTAGCAGCAGCAGCAGCAGCAAGGGATGGGTGCACCACCAGGGTCGTGGTTCAGGGTCAAGGGATGGGTGCACCACCAGGGTCGTGGTTCAGGGGTCGACCTCATATTTCTGGCATCCAATAATATTTATTTTGTATTGCGTCTCTCATTCTTGTGCCCTTCTTGTCCCCAGCACCATGAATACCACCATTGTGATTTGAGGGTCCTTCCTACCATCTTGTAATCTCCTCTACCCCCTTCCCCGTAACTTCCCTCCCTTCTACACTACCCCTTACCCTCTTATATCCTTCACTCTCCTATCTTGTAAGCTCCTCTACCCCCTTACCCTTACTTTCCATCCTTTCTTCACTATCCCTTACTTCCTTCCCCTTCTCATGTTGTAATCTCCTCTACCCCGTTCACCTTATTTCCCATCCCTTCTATGCTACCACTTACCCTCATCTTACATACTTCACTGTTAAGTGCAGTATATACGCCCCTACATGATATCCCACCTTCCTCACTACCCACTGTAATGATATCAGACATGCCTGTCTCTAAGAACATTGAAAATCTACTCCTCCTAAAGACAGCAATGCAAGAAACTATTGCCTTGCATGTCAATACCTTGCTGCTCACTTAGCACCATACTTACACTGACGGATCAGTTCAGTAGACTGCAGGCCAAACTGCAGCAGCCTGCAGCTTTTGTGCAGGCCCTCTCACATAGGCCTCCAGGAGCATGACAAAGTTGATGAATTAGCTAAACAAGCATTAAATAAAGATAATGTAGTGTATAACTTTTGTTTTTCAAACAGGAGCTAGAGAAACATTGCCAGAAACAAACTAGGAAAGGAGGCTGAAGAAATTAGAACAGGAACTAACAGATCCAGTATCCATCATAATGAAATATTCAGGTTAAATATGTCTATGGAGAAAGTAAGAGGTCAGTAGATTGCAAGATGTTGTTACTGCTAGACTAAGGCTAGGCTATAAGTATCTATGTTAGTACGGTTTGTATGGAGGTGTCGAGTGTGTAGACAGAGACGGGGTCAAACATCCAACCTTTCAGACACCTCCATGCAAATCTTACAGAACATGGCAAAACACTTCATTGTTAATTATAAGATATCTGAAATTTTGAGGTTGTGTCTACATTTTGCATCGACTAGATGAGCAAATTGTCTTCATAGAGATTGCGACCCAGTTATGATAATTTTTCTCGTGGATTATTAAGATTATTTTTTGGAGATTGTATTCTATGCTGCACTGTGTACAAGAACTGTATGAAATAATTGTAAAATATGAAATGACTAATATTTCTTTCTAGTGATTTAACAATGCTCAGTGGAGTCTGACAAAGACCCATTGTAACCTCTGTAATGCTGTTTTTTGCGCTACTGCTCACAGGATGAGCTGCGGGTGAACAATAAAGTAGCCGCTCAGGCGGCACAACTAAGACTAATAGCATCAGACTGAATAACTGGCTCAGTTCAGCGCTAACAAAGCTAGCTGTACTGAAACTCGCCAGTAGCATATTAAAAACACACGAAGAGGTATAGTCTGTGGCTCCAACTCTACTCTTCAAGCAGTTGAGAATCCTGTTTACAAAATGGACATCAGGATCATCATAATATACATTAAAAATGACCTGGAAAGTGCTCAGGGCTTAGGCTGTCGTATTTTATTTGTCTGGTTACCTTCCCACAGAGGAATCAGTTTTCAGGATAACACTGATAAAGAAGCTAGGTCTGCTTGTAACAGGTCTGAGGTCGAGCTACAACTAGGCATCCTTCTGTCCAATATTAAAGCCATGCTGCTGAAGAATATCAGCTTTGAAAGACGAGCAAAGACAGATTCCCAGAGACCTGAGAACACTAGTGTAAGCACAGTGATTTGTTCCGGCCAGAAATTTATGTGTATGGACAATATTAAACGTCCACTAAATTGTGTGACACATGACTGCCAGAATCAGATTGGGCTATCGTTACCTGTGGCAGATGCGTACAGCCACAGGTGAGCCCCTAATCCCTATATATCTTTCAAATACATAGCAGCACACTGCTGATGTATCTAATTTTACTAAATAATAAAAAAAAGTCACTCTACCTCTACTTCTTGCCCTTCTTTTTATACATCTCCCTCTACTCTACTCCTTCCCGTTCTTCTTATACATCTTGTCTATCACTCTTCCTTTCAGCTTAAAAAAAATATGGTGATCTCTTGACTGAAGTCATGGGACGTTCCACTCCTCGTCAAATCTGTTTACTGCAAATATATTATAAAATATCATAACCAAACCTGCTGTGTACACCACTTACCAGGAAGCAGGAGAGTCAAGCCAGGCCAACTGCTACTGCACCTTACACTCAACCATCCTACTGCTCCTTACACACAACCATCCTACTGCTCCTTACACTCAACCAACCAACTGCTCCTTATTCTCTACCCATTTCTGTTCCTTATACTCTACCTATCTACTGTTCCTTATACTCTACCCACCTACTTCTGCTTCTTATACACTACCCACCCACTGCTCCTTATACTCTACCCACCTACTTCTACTCTTTATACTCTACCCATCTACTTCTGCTCCTTATACGCTACCCACCTGTTTCTGCTGCTCCTTATACTCTACCCACCTACTCCTTCTGCTACTCATACTCTACCCACCTACTCCTGCTGCTGCTCATACTAATAAGAAATTTACACAACCATTTAATCAACTACAGAAACGCAAGACTCATCGCCAGAGAAGACAACACGCAATACCGAAGAATCCTAGAATCATCACTCATCTGTATATCCAACAACTTCAACCAGAACAACGGCTTCTACAACATAGCTGAACCTATTGCCAAGAAACTTCTTCAACGCTATCCCACCTAGAACTCAAGAATGGTACACTGCAGGTCCTTTAAGTCACACTATGTTTTCAACTATCACACTACTTTTAAGACTGTCACATGCAGCTTTCTCCACCTGACCCAGCATTCTCCACCTGACTGTACCCTATATATATCTCCATGTTGCTCATTTTCCAGGTAGATCTGTCTGTGACTCGATAAAGATCGTGTTGATTGTCAATAAAGGATCACATTATACTGCTTATGTGTTTATTTTTCCATTGTGTCGGTATTTTATACCATTTATTTCCATCAGGTCATACCCAAAGAGATGGGTAGTAGTAGTAGTAGTCGTAGCGGTCAAGCGAGGGACTGATTACCTCATCTTTTGTATATAGTTCTACTATCTTCAAATTATGTCCTAGAATTTTGTATTGATAAAGCCACTGGATGGCGAAACGTCTACAATAAAGACACCCAGATGTTGCACATGTGTCTTAATTTCATCTTGTCGGTATTGTATACCACTCTTGTACAACTTAATAAAAATTAACGGCCCAAATGTTCGGCAGCTGGGTTAAAAGTCTTGACTCTTTCTTCCCAGAAGTGTTCTTCTTACTGAACCTGTTCTTAATCTGTCTTATCTTCCACGCTCAGACTCCCAGAAGGGTCTTGTCTTTACATAATGCTAAACTGAGCCACTATTACATTGAACAAATTTCAGAGCTAGACATTTTACGTGTATTGAGTTTGTGCTGCCTGATTTGTGATGCTTCGCAAACCTGCTAGAAATTCTATGACTGGCTGAATGAAATCAAAAGAGGACCAAGATGGTTAGAATACAATTTCTTAGAGTATGAGGAACCCTTCGTTCTTGTGCTGCTCACGCATGACTGACTTGACTCATAAACTTCAAGAACACTTATCAATGTTGGCAAGATTATAGTCCATCCTACTTCTCCCTCTCACCTTCCTCGTGACCATCATTCCCTGGAGGATTGTTGTTGTTGTTGTAGGTTCGCCGGTACATCCGGCCCGGGTCTTCTCCAAATGATGACCCGGCATTGGCCCCCTGGGTAAAGGGTGTCGGTCATCTTCTTTCTTCTGTCTTCTTTCTTGGGGCCCCCCGGGTGGGGGGTGACTTCCTCTTCTCTCTTGCTGTGGCTCCCCATGGTGGGGGCTGGAGGATTGGAAACACTTTAAACTATTTGTTCCTTTGCCTCACCTGAGCTTTACTGAATGCTTTTTTCCGTTTGTGACTTAACTCTAGTCCTGCTGATTTACACGACCTAAGAGAACTAGACTCTTTCAAATGACTATTCTTCGCGGAGTGAAACAGATGAGGATACGAACAATATGAGGCTAAAAATTGCAAGAATTGAATACACCGCAGGAAGAGTCCATAAGTGGTTGTTGGAGTTGGAGCCCAACATGATGGTATTAATGATGGGAACTGGAAAAAGAGGACTAGCAGAAAATATCACATGAAAGGGATGAAACTCAAAGTATCATGGATAAAGAAAAATATGAGAGTGGACATGATGCGGGATTCCTCCTGTGTTGTGTACATGATTTGAATTACATTGGTGGCATCTCGTAGCACAACGGTACCGCGCTCAGCTTGTGACAAAAAAACCAGGTCGAATCCTGGGCAGGAAAGACGTATGCAAAACTCTCTTAACATCTGTTGTCCCTGATATATATATATATATATATATATATATATATATATATATATATATATATATATATATATATATATATATATATATATATATATGCAAAAGATCACAGTAAACAGGTGATATCAAAATATGCAAGACAACCACTATGAAAAATAGAATTCCAAGGCTTTGATACTCACATTATCAGTTCTTGATAATGTGATATATATATATATATATATATATATATATATATATATATATATATATATATATATATATATATATATATATATATATATATATATATATAATATATATATATATATATATATATATATATATATATATATATATATATGCAAAAGATCACAGTAAACAGGTGATATCAAAATATGTAAGACAACCACTGAAAAATAGAATTTAGGTCGTACTCTCACATTATCAAGTTCCTTGATAATTGAGTAGTCACGAAAGGCTTGAATTCTTCTATTTTTTCATAGTGGTTGTCTTGCATTATATATACATAATATATATATATATATATATATATATATATATATATATATATATATATATATATATATATATATATATATATATATATATACACGTATATATATATATATATATATATATATATATATATATATATATATATATATATATATATATGTCGTGCCGATTAGGTAAAACTGGTCAATTAGCAAGAACTCATCTAAAATTAAGTCCTTTCTAAAATTCTCTTATACGTTTAAAGAATATTTTTCATTTATGTTAATGTAATAATTTATAATTTTGTACCAAAGAAACTTGAAACCTACCTAACCTTATTACAAAAGCTCAATTTAATTTGCTAACCTAACTAAATATATTTTAGATACGTTAACATTAATTTAATAATAAACAAACACAATGAAATATACTGAGTCAGAATCTTGGCGAAAGATTGCATACACTCTCTTAACATCTATTGTCCCTGTTATATTTTATATATATATATATATATATATATATATATATATATATATATATATAATACATGTGCCGAATAAGTAAAATTGGTCAGTTAGCAAGAACTCATTTAAAATTAAGTCCTTTCTAAAAGTTTCTCTTATGTTAATGTAAAAATTAATAATTTTGTACCAAAAGAACCTTAGAAAACTTACCTAACCTTATTATAACAAGAGCAATTTAATTTAGCCTAATCCAACTAAATATATTTTAGATAAGTTTACAATAATTTAATAATAAACACAATGAAATAGATTTTTTTTCATTAGGTTCAAAATGATTTTTGCAAAATTATTGCAGACACTAATTTTCGCTTGCCTTATTCGGCAAGAAGAGCGTTGTTATTTAAGCCAAAATAGCAAGTTTTACCTGTTCGGCACGATACACACACACACACTGGGACAAACCGATCATGGAAAAAATTGCCTACACAATGCTCACCAACGCTTCAGGAAAGGACAAAGCTCGTGTCCTAGCGGTGAAGGCACCACACTCAGGAGATTTCCTTCTAGCTGTTCCCAATTCCTCTCTGGGGACTCGACTCGACCCACAGGCCATTCGGATTGGTGTTGCGCTTTGCCTAGCCGCCCCCATACTCACCGAACATAGGTGTAGTGGCGGTTCGCGCATCTTCGACTTTTTTCTGTCGTGTATGTCTCAAATAGCTAACCTACATGACATTTCAATAAACTCGAAGCACTTGAGCAGTGAACGAATGCCAGTATTTGCGGCAGGGCGACGGCTGAAACAATTGGACTCATGGTCCGTGTCACACATCAGAAGGGAAGTATGCTAGACATGAGGAGGTCAATGACATCATAAAGAGAAGCTCTCGCCACAGCCCGTTGCCCAGCTCAACGGGAACCCCAAGTGCAGAGGTCTGATGGAAGTCAAAAGCGTCCTGATGTAGCCACTATGCTACCCTGGAAGGATGGTAAGCAGATTGATTGGGACTACACCTGTGCTGCCACAATGGCAGACACCTACTTGCCATACTCCGTAGCCGAAGGGGGTGGAGCTGCCAGCCACAGGGAGACTCAGAAGACTGCAAATATGAAGGCCTTTCCCCTTGCTATAACTTCATCCTAATAGGGTCGGAGACCCATGGAGCATGGGGTAAGTGTGCTCTAAAGTTTCTCAAAGAGCTGGGTGAAAAACTCATCATAGAAACCAAGGACCACAGGGCGACCAGCTTCCTCTTTCAGAGACTCAGTGTTGCGATCCAGAGGGGAAATGCCTGCAGCATTCTGGTCACGCGGCCCACTGTCGGGAAGCTGGACGAAGTATTTGACATGTAATAAATTAGACACATATGAAATTTGGGTATCTTTATTGAGGAACGTTTCGCCACTGTGGACGTTTCTCATAAATGCCCAAATGTTCATATGTTCAATTATAACTGTCGTTCTCTGAACCATTCATCTACATTTGACATGTAGCTCTGAGTTGTTATCTCTGTTGTTTTACTCCCTATTGTATTCTTGTCAATGTATTTTGTCTTGAAATAAAGTTTATACACAATTAAAAGATGGGGTGGTAGGGAAGTGGAATATTCAAATGGCTTTGAAAGAAATCTAAATATTCTTCCTGAAGCCTTTTATCCACTTCTCCGAGGCTATGGGTCCCACAATGTACACCAGAGGTGGACCCCATCATATATATATATATATATATATATATATATATATATATATATATATATAATATGCAAGACAACCACTATGAAAAATAGAGGAATTCAAGCGCTTGTGACTACTACATTATCAAGGAACTATAAGGAAACATGACATAGCTTATATAGGGTCAGACTGCTCACAGTCACTCACACTAACAAGACTTCCCTACAGTATAACATCCTCGACTCTGTGAAGGAAACATGAAAGGACCTGAAACTCTTCCAGATAAGATTGTCAATCTGAATTGCTTGGGAAGTGTTTCAGTCTCTTGTCGTGTGCATGTTACCATGTGAAGTATTTAGTTGTTGACTAGCGTCTTCCCTATATATTCCTGTAGTTTTCATAGTGTTGTCTTGATATTTTGATAACCTGTTTCTGTGATCTTTTTGCTATATATATATATATATATATATATATATATATATATATATATATATATATATATATATATATATATTCGGAGGCAGTGATTCGGTTTCCTCTTAGGTTCCTGCTTTTGTCCGGAAATATTTCTGATATCTGCTGGTAGAAAATTAATGAGTCTTAGACAATGGATGTTGACAGTGTCCTCTTGTTGTGCCTTTCAGTGAATATATTTTGCACTTCCCATATTTATGGTAGTATGTGGATTTTGGACCTGGGTCTCCATTATCTTCCAGATAGATATTATCAGGTATCTCTTATTTACTGGTGCAGTAGTGTGTGGAGAGTGTAGGTGTAAGTGGGTAGGTGCTGGTGCCGTAGTGTGGAGAGTGTAGGTGTAAGTGGGTAGGTGCTGGTGCAGTAGTGTGGAGAGTGTGATTGTAGGTGAGTACTCTAGTTATTGGCATTATTTCTCTTCGAAAATTACCGTTGTTCATCCTGTCATTTTCTGACCCTTGATGTATGTGCTTTATTATGTATGCATTCTGACATACATAAAATACAACATATTCAGACCACAATCACATTAAAGTGCAGACAAGTACAGAAACAAGCGCAGAGATACCAGGAAATAGCCAACGTGAAGGGCTGTTTAGGGATTTTAACTTCGATAAACAGATAATTGAGCGGGACCAGATAAATAAAGAACTATCAGACATTCCCTGGGAAACCGTCCTGAACACACTAAAGCCACGGTAGTGCTTGGAAAAGCTGATTACACAAGCTTAAAGGCTCTGTGTAACATGTTCCACTGAGTAAACCAAAACAAGATCAGCTATTGAAAGAGAAAGGAGAAGAACGTACAGAAGAAGAAAGAGGAAAAAGTTTACAGAACTGTTAAAAATGAGAATATATTACAACGAAGGAAAAATGATCTACAATGAGAGATTACCAACGTAGACCAGAGACTAAAACCTTCCTACCAGGCGCGAGCATGCTTAAACCTTCCTACGAGGCGCGAAGATCGCTTGTGGAACAAAAAGCCGTTTAAGAAATAGCAGAATCCAAATTAAGAACCACCCTTAAAATTGGCCCACTTCTAACATGATGTTCATACACCGATGACGAGAAAGAAATGAGCGAAATTTTGAAAGAGCAGTGTGAATCAGTGTTGAGAGATCCACTAAAGAAGAGGAGAGAGAGGAAGAAATGGTCCACCTGCGCTCTGTATTCTGCGTTCGTTATGAGTTCTTCAGATTTCCGATATCTAAGCCATTGAAACTTGCCACCATTCAACATCATGTTATTTTCACTCCCCCATTGGAAGACTTTTGATATCTGATTGTAATTTTTTTGTACCCTTTACTGAGGCAACTTTCATATTTATTGCTCTGAGGGTGAGACGCAGTAGAGGAGTCGTGTCTTAGGGTGCTGAAATTTTTACTTTGCTAAGTCAAAGTTTTGCTTTGTTTACTACTAATCTATGTTCTGTTTGTGAGGAAACTGAATACCAATCGTAATATATTTCCTGTTATACTTGTAATGAATGGTTCAGAAACCGAAGTTTTAAATAGGCACATATGCAACCTTGGGTATCTTTATTGAGGAAACGTTTCGCCACACAGTGGCTCATCAGTCAATACAAGAAAGTGAATAAAAGGAGGAGTTTGAGGTTCAGTCCCTCGGCCTGGATCGATGTGTTAGTCCATCAATCTTGATAAATACAACATAAGGCAAATAAAGTTGCTTATATACTGTAGACAGGTGAGATGAAGCCACATGATACCACATGACCTGCTCCTCCTGCTTCATCTACCTGTCTAAGTATATAAGCAACTTCTATTTGCCTTATGTTGTATTTACTTCAAGATTGATGGACTGAACATCGACTCAGGCCGAGGACTGATTACCTCAAACTCCTCCTTTTATTACTACTTTCTTCTTTGTATTGGACTGATGAAGCCACTGTGTGGCGAAACGTTTCCTCAATAAAGATACCCAAGTGTTGCATATGTGCCTATTTAACAACCTGTTATACTTGTTCTCATTTTAAGGGCTATCACTCCATGTTCACATTAAACAGAATGCCTTAGCAACGTCCTGAGCAAATCACAGAACGTGTGGGGATCGAACCCATGGCAGGTGAGTCAGGGATTCGAGCTCTGGTCTATGAGTTTAAGGGCGCAACTACCATGGTTCAAGCTCCACCCGTTCTGTGATTTGCTTACAGTCGTGTTACTGCGATTTCGTGAATCAACTCAGCGTTTTTTTTCTTTCAACTCTTCTGTAATTTTATCATAATTATCTAATATTTGTAATAAAAATAATTGCTCTAAAACCTTGTTGACTTGGATTGTGTACCTGATGTTTCTCAATACAACCAGTAATTTGGTGTCTCGGTGTTTTTTTCACGTGTGTGATGTTGTTTCTGGTTTGTTGTTATTTGACAATGTTCTACTTCCCCTTTGTTAAGATAGGTGTGTGTGTGTGTGCACTTCTTAAGGCATCTGGGATTTCACCTGAATCTAAGCTCGCACACAAGACACCGAGGATAAGTTTGGCCAGTGTTTCTGAGCACCGAATGAGCGTGCTAATGGTACGTTACACAGAACCCCCACCAACTCTCAACAACCTCCCGCTTACCTGCCACTGTCCGTCCCACGCCCACCCTGGACAGTAGGGGTGTCCACAGTGGAAGGGCGGCGGTGGGGAGAGCACCGTGTTGGGGATAGTGAATACTGTATTGAGGGGGAGCGATGTGTGCTGTATCTGCACCATCATTATTAAACTTTTTTTTTCTCCCTTCCTCCTCCCACCTTCATCCCCAATCTCACCAGCACCAACACGCAAGCCCCTGAAGCATGCGTGACACATGTCAGGGAGAGGAGGTGAAGGCAGGCAAGGGTTACCTCTTTGCAGGAAGGGAGTTGGCAGGGGTAAACGTAGGTCATCCCTTTGCAGGGGATGCATGGATAGGCAAACGCAGGAGAGGCATGGATAGCTAAACGCAAGGAAGGCATGGGTAGGTAAAGGCAGAGGAGGCATGGATAGGCAAACGCAATGAAAGCATGAATAGGTAAAGGCAAGGGAGGCATGGATAGGTAAAGGCAGGGAAGCATGGATAGTACGCAGTGTGACTTTGTAAATGGTCCAAGTTGGACCGAAACATCGTTGTAAGCTTTCTCTTCTATCTGCGGATTATTTTATATTGTTCCAGCCACGGTATTGTGCCTTTTTGTTCTTCTTTAAAGCATGGTTAGGTAAAGGCAGGTGTAAGCAAATTTCAACCACTGATGGATGAGCAGGAAGGACCGGCCATTACAGTCACTCATTATAATTAATCAATGAGAATTTTTTTGACATTTCTCGATGTCAGAGTTAAGGATATTCAGTCCAGGTAGTGGGGGTAATGGGTGGACTAGAGGGAAGGGCAGGAGAATGGCTTGGAATACTAAGATGATGGCCTGGAAGACCAAGAGGATGGCCTGGAAGACTAGGAGGCTGGCCTGGAAGACCAGGAAGACGGCCTGGAAGAAGGCCAGGAGGATGGCTTGGAAGAAGGCCAAGAGGATGGCCTGGAAGAAGGCCAGGAGGATGGTCTGGAAGGCCAGGAGGATGGTCTGGAAGAAGGCCAGGAGGATGGCCTGGAAGACCGGGAAGACGGCCTGGAAGAAGACCAGGAGGAAAGTCTGGAAGAAGGCCAGGAAGAAGGAAGGTAGGGACGTATCATGCAATGACACTAACTTTGAATTGTAATATGATTAAATATGCTGTAATATACAACATTGTGTGCAACATACCTCTTGAATACCCTCTCCTTCATTCTAAAATATATCACATATAACATAACGACTTGCAGGCTAGATTGGTAGTAGATGAGTGACCAGGTCTTGTAAATACACATATATTTAGTGTGAATAAAGAAGAAAAGTAGCGAGTCACTACATAGCCAAGGATTTCTGGTCAAAACTTGTACCAGTCACGGAGATGAGGACTGTTAGGAGAAAATCATTACAACTTTTGGGGCTTCCACCCTCTAACATAATTCAGATTTTTTTCCATGATATAGCTGTCCCAACTGGATTGTTTTTGAACTAAAGTTTCAGCTTGTCGTGTTGCCTGGGCGGAAAGGATATTACATACTCTTGTGCCTCTGGTGTAGTTGGGGGGTCATCCATCTCTGCCGAATTGCGTATATTTTTTTGGTAGAATTGACTTCATCACTTCAGTGGATTCATTTGAGAAGGAAAAGAAGGGTGGAAAGTATGTGTGTTCAGTCTTAATCTGACTGGAAGTATGGCTTACTCTCACTATGATTCATTCATGGAAAGGTTTAGGACTTTTTATAGCATGCACGTTAGAAAGGTGTCGTACTCACTTTGGGGTTGGCAAGGATGGAGACCATCGTAAAAGAGTAGGTTAGTTTATGAAGGGATAGATATCTGTTGAGGTGATAGAAGGCATCACCGTTTCCAATACCAACTTCCATCCTTTTGATGTCAGATATTTTTTTTTTCTAGAATCTCATCAACAGCATAGACCCAAGTGGAGCACCAAGGAGAATACAGTGGGATTAATGACTTGCACTGCTTGCAAGTGTTGGCTTGGACACTAGTTCACATTTCGATGGGTTTATGAAGAGGCCTCGATCTCTCTCTGCTGTGTCATAATTCTGATGTTCTCTATCTGGGACTCTGTTCTGCCCACCGGAGTGAAATCAACCAATAACCAGATGTTAAACTTTCTGGTCAGATCGTCGGTGGTCTTTTTTGATAGCTAATCAGACAAGGAGAGGGGCAAGAGGTAATCAGACAAGGAGAGGGGCAAGAGCTAATCAGACAAGGAGAGGGGCAAGAGGTAATCAGACAAGGAGAGGGGCAAGAGCTAATCAGATAAGGAGAGGGGCACCCTGATGGGCACTTTCACATGATCTGACTTCATGGTCACGAAAGAAAAGTTTGAGCCACTGTTGTAACACGAGTGGATAAATGAGTAAAGTGTAATGAAACAGTCATGAATAGTTCTGAGTATAACGTCACCTTTGATTAAATTAAAGGCATTCGCAAAGCCCAATTTAATCAGAGATCTGGATCATGCGAGGTTAGCACTGTATGCATATGCTGCATGGGTTACTGCTTCAGTCTTGTGCAATCCCAAACCTCAGCTGAAACCTTTTAAAACCCATGGTGATGTCCTATCTGATCGTATTGCTTTTTTGTGTCAGTATCCAAAAATAATTTCTTTCTTTTTAGCTATTTCAGGATCCAGAAATTCAGGCATCTGTTTGGGATTTAAATCCCTTACATTTAAAATATATTTTATAAACACACCGAAACTTTGTTAACATATTTCCTCTTCATCTTCAATGAAATTGTTATTGTCCTTTATTCTTTGTATTTTGTCTTTAATATTTTACTCACCTAAATGATTTGGTTCTATGTTTCTTTTGTCCATTATTTCTGTTTCGAAGCTTCTTTATTAATTCCTTCTTACATTTGTGTATTAATTTCTGGTCTGTTTGACTCTTTGGTATGTGTCTTGATGAACACGTTGTGTGTATGTATGTGTCTTGATGAACACGTTGTGTGTATGTATGTGTCTTGATGAACACGTTGTGTGTATGTTGTGTCTGATGACACGTTGTGTGTATGTATGTGTCTTGATGAACACGTTGTGTGTATGTATGTGTCTTGATGAACACGTTGTGTGTATGTATGTGTCTTGATGAACACGTTGTGTGTATGTATGTGTCTTGATGAACACGTTGTGTGTATGTATGTCTTGATGACACTTGTGTGTATGTATGTGTCTTGATGAACACGTTGTGTGTATGTATGTGTGTGTTTCCATTATTTGTTTCGAGTCCTTTCTTCTTCATTGCTCTGCATCATCTTCCATTAAACCATTCATTATTATTTCGTCTTGTATTTCTTTTTGTAATAAACTGTTTGACGCCATTTCCATGCATGTTACAAAACTATACAAATTATTTATATATGTCCTTTGTAACAGCATATCTTGTGTGGTTTCTCTAAAATACTGTCTTAACCACATAATTTTTTTTTA
The DNA here is from genome assembly GCA_009830355.1 of Cherax destructor. Taxonomy (NCBI): domain Eukaryota; kingdom Metazoa; phylum Arthropoda; class Malacostraca; order Decapoda; family Parastacidae; genus Cherax; species Cherax destructor. The sequence continues at coordinate 39,595 of WNWK01006814.1, forward strand.
TATCTAATCTTTCTAGTATGTGTGTTTCTCTTTTCATTTCCTAAGTCACATTAATAGCATATACTATTTTCTATTGAACATTTTCAGTCTTTTCAAGTGGATATAGATAATTTATGTTGATTCCCCCCCTTTGTCCAGGTATATACTAGGTCTGAAACTGTTACTTTAATTACATATTAATGTTTTAAAAAATAGCTACATTTAAAAATTATGTTGACTATTTATTTGTAGTTTCAACATTATAAGCTGCCCAATTTATTTCACTGTAGTTAAAATCCCCAACTACAACAACTTTTTTCTTTTTATTACTATCCATCAATAATTCCCTTAGTATATTATGTAACCCCACGTTTATCTTGCTAAATGCGTATCTCAAGTGTTATTTAACAGTGGGTTGTGTACGTTAATTATTATAGTTTCTCATATTTATTTTTAATTTTATCAATAAAATTTCTGTATTTTTGTTTATCTGATCTCAATTTCCTTATCTTGCATCGTTTCTTTTTTAAAAATTGCTACTCACCTCCTCTAGTTTTTACTGTCTCTGCTTCACACTGTGTAGTTCCCTCGAATATAGTCTCATTTAAAAGGCTCTCCGACGTTTAGTCTGTTTCTTATCATTCATAATATTTGCTAGTTCTAGTTTTTTAATTACTCCAAAAATAATAGTATAGAAAAATATTTAAAAATATCTCACAATTTTTTTTCATTTCGATATGCTTTAGTTTGGTTTCTCTTTCTCTCTGTTTTTGTTGCTTTGAAAACCCATTTGATAGGCCGGTACGGCCCTCATACTCTGTAAAGGCCTTTTTTTTTTTTTACGTCACTTCTGTCCTCATTTAATCTCTTAGCAGTGTCTTTATTTTTACTCTTTCTTTTGAAAAGTCCTGTCAAATTTGTATACCGTTATGACCTTCAATTTCCTGAAGTTCCTAACTCTCAGTTGCAATTCTTCTTTATGCTTTAACTTGTTTTCTTTTCCTCTTATTTCCTATCTCTCCTGTATGCCATCCACCACATACTCTTGAATGCTGGAATCGGCTAAGCATTGTGTCATTCCATTGATGTGTTTTTATTCTTGATTTCATTTCCTTTTGTGCACATCCCAAACCAATAACCGTTTTTCATGTCAGCAGCCTATCTCAATAGTTTTAAATAATTTGCAATCTCCTTTTTATTTCAAAACTGAGGTTTGAAGAGTTATATTCTTAGCTATTACCACCTGGTGTTTTATCTCTGTTTTTTTTTCTTGCTAGTGTTCATGTTATTCTTGTTATTCTGTTTGTATTAGCCCCTTTCTGCCTCCTGAGTGACTCAGCCCTCCAGAGGGGCTGAGTCCCTCAGGGGGCTGAAAGGGGCTGATACCTCCCTTTCTGGAGAAATGTTCTCCACAGATCTATTAACAGTAATTATATGCACAAAAACCTGCCTTCATCATATTTCACAAAACTCACTACATTTCAAATCCCACAAAAAAAAGCTCACCAGTACACTGCTACTAGTTATTTAAAATTAAGCCATAATTTGTTAAAATCAAAATTAAATGCTAAACCCATACGGGTCATTAGGCCACAGAAGAATAAAATATTAATGGCGCCCACATATAACTAGGGACTTGTCTAAAGCTGGGACAAAACTAAGCTTACAAAAGAAAATATTCCCTTAAACAATTTATGGCCTAAAACTTACCCAAAATACCTCCCCCCATACTTAACCAATGCAGTATCTTGCATTATAATGTTCCCTTTTTTTGCTCTTGTTTTGTTCGTTTTGTTTTGTTTTGCTTTTGTTGGTTTGTGTCTGAAGATAAATTATTCTTTATGTAAATGAAGGGTGTTGAAAAGCCTTAGACCTTTACGTTTATCAAATTATCCATTAGTTCGTTTATTGCACTCACTAAACTCTGCTTTATATTGGGGTAAATATACATCTACTTCAACCAAAAGATATTATTATATCCTGGCACGGTACCGGCACGAGACTGACGCAAAATTACGTACCAACGACCAAAATTAATAGCCCTGTATAGTGACATATTACTGTTAAATCCTCTAGGTAACACGCAGAATGTGTACACTGATAGGTGCAATAATCATGAACGAGCCTCACAAAATGCAAAATAACCATAGGGGAGTTGAAGGATAGCTCTACGCCTTTCGTGTTGCAATCAACACTTCATCATGAGAATGCAATGTTGTAGAAATAGAGCAGGAAATCCAGGAAGATCCAGAATTCTGGAGAGGGATGTTTCCATGAACGGATCTTCCTGGATCCGTTCATGATGATGAGTTGATTGCAACGTGAAAGGCTTAGAGCTATTATTCAACTTCCCCTGCGGTTATTTTACACCGATAGGTGTATATCTCTCAGTGCATGTATGTCGGGAGTTTTTTTTATCCCTATTTAGGGGGTTAAGTGTTCTCGACTGGTGGTGAATTGGTGACCTGCAGCCTTAATGACTCTGAGTAGTCAGTAGGATTTAAATTACTCAAGCAACCAACACGCGAGGGTGCTGGAGTCTGTTATTTCAGTGCACTAGTTCTGTGACGCAGCAGTCGACCCTAGCTAACCCAGTTTATTTACAGTGCACAACAAGGGAAAATAGGGAAATAGAATTTAAATTTTATTCACAGTTCTATCATATTAAGCCGAGATGGGGAGTGGGGATTATAACTCTACACCTGTTTAGTCTATAAGTACCTGTGAAAAGGATCATGCACATATGATTTCTGATAAAAGATTCAGATAAAAACACAAGGAAATAAATCTGAAACCTGCTAGCGAAGTGGTTGGTAAGGTTCGCTATCAAACGTTTGGTCAAAAGATGATTTTTTTAATGGATTTAAATTGATGGATATCTATTATTTGTTAGTGGTTCTGGGGATAATCTTCCCTATAGCACTCTCTCAGAACGGACCTTCTAAGTTAGAAAGGAAATATTACGACATGAAGAACTATTAAGAAGCAAATAGAAGAGTAAAGCATATATGTATACCGAATATAAGTAGAAGCTTGTAAGATTTACCTGTCACTTTACGTGTCCATCATCAACAGTCTGGTTGGCCAGGCTTGTCTGTCGTTTGCCTGGTCAACCAGACTGTTGCTGCTGGCGCCCGCTGATCCCACATATCCCTACAGGTAATAGGCTGGTAGACAGTAACCATTCACGGAGGTGAAAGTGTGAAATGGATGTTTGTCAATTTTTTTTGCACTCTGGCAAGACTGTTGATGATGGACACGTAAAGTGACAGGTAAATCTTAGAAGCTTCTACTTATATTCGGTATACACATATACTTTACTCTTCTATTTGCTTCTTAATAGTTCTTCATGTCGTAATATTTCCTTTCAAACTTAGAAGGTCCGGTCTGAGAGAGTGCTGTGGGGAAGATTATTCCCAGAACCACTAACAAATAATAGATATCCATCAATTTAAATCCATTAAAAGCCCGGCTCCGGGAGCAGAAAAACTCTCGAAATTCGTCAAAGGTAAATGTAATTTAGGAAGTTCAAGATGCGCCACGATATTCCTTGGCTTTTAACATCGGTCACAAAGATGTTTACAAATATTGAAGCTGCTGAGAAACATTCTGAGAAATTTAATAGTTTAAACCAGGCACTTAATTACCTGCTGATAAAATTCATTATTCAGATGAGGCAGTATTATGGTGGTAAACTATAAAAAACATGGTCTTGTTTGTCGTGGGTTGAAAGACTCCGGAGATATTATCTGTGCTGACGTATGCAAATGCTGCCGGCGCACAAGTGCAAATTACTTGTTAATGAGAAAAGTGGTCGTCCAGGCAGGTTGAAAGGGCTTACTGCTACACCCACTTCATTACCGAGCTAATACACCAGGCTGGCTTTCACAAGCTGTGCAGCGTATTTATACCAAGAGATGTATTTATGTGTATATACCATGAGGTGTGTATGCACGTGTATACCAAGAGGTGTCCACCTATCTATATATCACGAGGTGTCCTGTCTATATACCACGAGGTGTCCATCTGTCTATATAGAAAGAGGTGTCCTGTCTATATACCAAGAGGTGTCCTGTCTATATACCAAGAGGTGTCCATCTGTCTATATACCAAGAGGTGTCCATCTGTCTATATACCAAGAGGTGTCTACATGTCTTTATATACAATTTACTTTGATCTGTATTTCAATTATTAAATTCAATTTTTATCAACTGTGCAGACGAATATCAACCTTAATGTCTTGCGTGCTGTTGATAGACCTTACACCTAACGAAATGACAAACAAGTCCTTAATAGGGAACCCTTTTATGTCTGCGACTCCATCTAATTCCCATCCAGTGGGACTCCCTAAGGCCTAAGGCATAATAATATTCTGCTCGTATTTGACACGGGTTGCTGCTCACCCCACATGTTTGCGTTCAGAGGTTTGGTGAAGCGTTCCACAAGGTCCCATACTGATATACTAATTAAACCGGGAAGTCCGGTTCCAGACCAGGCCTCCCGGTTGCTGGGCTGATACACTAGGCTGTTGGTATGCGCCACAACCCGGCTGATTAGGAGATGATTTGAGGAACTTATCAGGTTTCCTCTTGAAGAAACAGAATCCTACGTATCCCATTTTACGGACGAAGTCAAGCTCACCAGACGACTAGATGTTGCAGAAGATACAGGAAGACTACACGAACACCTCAGCATACTACAGTGATGGTCATACTTTTACCTTTAAAGGGGAATGAGTTCCTTGATGCAACAAAGGGGCTCTTGATTCGATGATTTGGACCTGTTTCTTCCCTTCCTCATATCAAATTTAGATACCTCCCACCCCTCCCTCTCATCCAATCTAGAAACAACTGCTGAGCGAACTGGATACCTGGAAGGCAATGAGACCAGACAACCTCTCCGTGGGTTCTGCAAGAGGGAGCAGAGGAACTATGTGAACCACAAGCAATGATCTTCAGCAAGTCAATTAAAACAAGGTCAGGAAAATAGGGAATGTGGTCCCAGTACTTAAAAAGGTGGACAGGCCTGTGTCAGTAACATGTATAGCATGCGTATGTAAGGTATGGAGAAGATTATTAAGAGAAGAGTAGCAGGGCACATGATTATTATTATTATTATCATGGGGAGCGCTAAACCCATAGAGCAGAGCACCTGAAAAGGAGTGGATTCATAAAGAGCAACTACTACAGTTTTCGAGATGGTAAATCCTGTCTCAAAAATCTGCTAGAGTTCTAGGCAGGAGGGAGAGGGATTGGTGGATTGTATATTTTTGGACTGCAAGAAGGCGTTCGATATAGTACCTCACAAGAGGCAGAGACAAAACACAGAGCAGCAAGCAGGAATAACAGGGAAAGCACTGAAGTTGATTTAGGAATACTTAACAGGAAGGAAACAACGAATTATTTTCCAGGAGCAGGGGTGCGGTGGGGACAATACGGGAGCACTGTATCAACATCCGGGGTCCCAGACTATTCAATGTCTTACCAGAAGATATCCGAAACACGGCTGGAACCAGTGTAGAAGCCTTCAAGAGGAAACTGGACAAGTATCTTCACCAGGTGCCAGATCAACCAGGCTGTGATGGATATGTGGGGCAGCGGGCCTCCAGCAGCAACAGCCTGGTTGACCAGGCAAGCACCAGACGAGCCTGGTCCGTGGCCGGCTCCGAGAGTAGAGAAACTCTCGAAACTCTTCAAAGGTATATATCAAAGGTATATCAAAGGAGGTGTCGGAATGTACAGTACTGTTTGTGTATATAAAAAAACATGACGGAGGAAATCGAGTCAGAGGAGTCTGTTCGCAGATGATGTAAAACTGTTGAGAAGAATATAAATAGGGATAGACCATGAAAGACTACAAACGGATCTGTACAAGTTGCAGGATTGGTCTGTCAAGTGGATATTACAATTTAATCCCAGCAAATGCAATGTTAAGAAAATCGGGGAAGGGCAAAGACGACCGGAAACAGCGTACGGGCTATGGGAATAAAGGCTGCAAACCTCCCTGAAAGAGAAGGATTTTGGGGTGAGCATAACACCTAACATTTCGCCAGATAACGCAAGGCTGGAATCCTTTCAGGAGCCTCAACAAGGAAACAGTCATGACTTTATACACAGCATTTGTCAGACCAGTCTTAAAGTATGCAGTGCCATTATGGAACCCACAATTGATAAAACATGCAAAGCCGCAAAAAGTACAAAGATTTGTAACGAAACTAGTCCCAAAATTGAGGGGTATGAGCTATGAGAAGAGGCTAGAGGAGCAAAACCTAACAACATTGGAGGACAGAAGGACCACAGGTGACATGATTACGATGCACAAAATACTGAGAGGAATTGACAGGGTGGACAGGGCAAATCTGTTTGAGAGGCAGGTATCAGGTACACGAGGGCGCAGATGAGTCAAAGGGATGGTAGAAAATACTTCTTTAGCCTTAGAGTGGTTAGGAGGTGGAATGACCTAAACAGAGAAACGGAGGAAGCGGGATCCATACATAGTTTTAAGAATAAGCATGACAGGGCTCAAGCAGCCGGGAGTGAATTCAGTAGTGGCCAGCGGAGAGGCAGATGTTGAGCGTACCCACGCACGCGCACATGCACACACACGCGCACACACACACGCACACATACGCGCACACACACACACACACACACACGCGTACACACACGCATACACACACATACACACACATACACACACATACACACACCACACACACTCACACCACACACACGCACACCACACGCACACCACACATACACGCACACCACACACACAAACACACACACAAACACACACACACACACACACACACACACACACACACACACACACACACACACACACACACACACACACACACACACACACACACACGCATGGCATGGTGGCTAGCGCTCTTGCTTCACGCACGGAGGGCCGGGTTCAATTCCGGCGGGCCGAAACATTTCGAAGTGTTTCGTTACACACACACACACATAACAGGTATGTCTAATGACATGGCCTAGGACAAATGGAAACATCCTGACAAACAACACACTGTGGCCTGGTGGCTAAAGCTCTCGCTTCACGCACGGAGGGCCCGGGTTCGCTTCCCGGCGGGGTGGAAACATTTCGATGTGTTTCCTTACACACACACACACACACACACACACACACACAACAAGCCTAGTGTCTAATCGACATGTGCCTAGGACAAAAATGGTAACTAACTAACCCACACACATGACCCCTGCAACCACAATTAGGTGAGTACACACACAGGAAAAGCACTGCAATGGATCAGAGAATATCTGATAGGGAGGCAACGAGTCATGGTACGTGACGAGGTGTCAGAGTGGGCACCTGTGACGAGCGGGGTTCCACAGGGGTCAGTGCTAGGACCTGTACTGTTTTTGGTGTATGTGAATGACATAACGGAAGTGTCAGAAATGTCCCTGTTTGCAGATGATGTAAAGTTAATGATGAGAATTAAATCGGTCGAGGATCAGGCAGGACTACAAAGAGACCTGGACAGGCTACAATCCTGGTCCAGCAACTGGCTCCTTGAATTTAACCCCGCCAAATGCAAAGTCATGAAGATCGGGGAAGGCCAAAGAAGACCGGATACAGAGTTTAGTCTAGGTGGTCAAAGACTGCAAACCTCACTCAAGGGAAAAGATCGTGTGGTGAGTATAATACCGAGCACATCTCCTGAGGCGCTCATCAACCAGATAAATGCTGCAGCATTCGGGCGTCTGGCAAATCTAAGAATAGTGTTTCGATACCTCAGTAAGGAATCATTCAAGACTCTGTACACCATATACGTCAGGCCCACATTGGAGTATACAGCACCAGTTTGGAATCCACACCTCGTCAAGCACGTCAAAAAATTAGAGAAAGTGCAAAGGTTTGCAACAAGACTAGTCCGAGAGCTAAGGGGATTGTCCTACGAAGAAAGGTTAAGGGAAATCGGCCTGTCGACACTGGAGGACAGGAGGGTCAGGGAAGACGATGATAACGACATATAAAATACTGCGAGGAATTGACAAGGTGGACAAAGACAGGATGTTCCAGAGATGGGACACAGAAACAAGGGGTCACAATTGGAAGCTGAAGACTCCGATGAGTCAAAGGGATGTTAGGAAGTATTTCTTCAGTCATAGAGTTGTCAGGAAGTGGAATAGCCTAGAAAGTGACGTAGTGGAGGCAGGAACCACACATAGTTTTAAGACGAGGTTTGATAAAGCTCATGGAGCAGGGAGAGAAAGGACCTAGTAGCGATCATTGAAGAGGCGGGGCCAGGAGCTATAACTCGACCCCTGCAACCACAAATAGGTGAATACAAATAGGTGAGTAGACACACACACCCACACACACACACCCACACCCACACACACACCACACACACACACACACACACACACACACACACACCCACACACACACCCACACACACACACACACACACCCACACACACACCACACACACACACCCACACACACACACCCACACACACACACACACACACACACACACACACACACACACACACACACACACACACACACACACACACACACACACACACACACACCACACACACACACCCACACACACACACCACACACACACCCACACACACACACACACACCCACACACACACCCACACACACACCCACACACACACACACAAACACACACACCCCCACCCACACACACACACACCCACACACACACACACACACCACACACACACACACACACACACACCACACACACACACTCACACCCACACACACCCACCCACACACACACACACACACACTCAAAGCGCGCACGCTGAGGCGTAAACATGTGCATACACACACGCGCGTGCACACATATAATACACTTTGTCTATCAACTTCCTGCAGTAATTTTCTGTCTGCAAATATTGTTTGCAAACACGCGATATTTGCAGTGTAAACGTGGAGGAAGGAAGGTCCCCCCAGGGTACGTGTCTCCAGCCATGGCTCACTACCATCTTTCATTATCACTTCATCTATATCACACAGCATTCATCAAATATTTCACTGCTTGAGATCTACTCACACCACAGCAGCATAATAGCACTGCTGCATAATAGCACTGCTGCACCATCACAGCACTGCTGCACCATCACAGCACCATCGCATCACAGAGCCACCACAGCACTGTTACAGCACCACCACAGTACTTGATTGCCACGAGCAATGAGGAAGTAATCAGAGAGCTAGCAATTTCAAATACAATAGAATACCTCATATGCAATTAAAATCTCGTTGAAGTACAAACATAAATTCTTACATAGAGAACTTAAGAAATATAAAATGTGAAGGGATTCTCAGTATATTAAACTTCAACAATCAGAGAATTGACTGGACCAAAATAAAGTAACATCAGACCTTTCCCTGGAAAAAGTCCTGAGCACCATTAACTCACACTAGTCCATGAAAAAACTGAGTGCAGAAAAATACAGTGTCTGTTTCTAATGCCCGGCTGAAAAGGCCTACACGGAGATCGGATATTGAAAGAAAATTTAGAAAAAAGTTACAGAAAAAGATATCAGAAGATATCAGAAACACGGCTGGGACAAGTGTAGAAGCCTTCAACAGGAAACTGGACAAGTATCTTCACCCGATGCCAAATCAACCAGGCTGTGATGGATATGTGGGGCAGGGGGCCTCCAACAGCAACAGCCTGGTTGACCAGGCAAGCACCAGACGAGCCTGGCCCATGGCCGGGCTCCGAGAGTAGTGAAACTCTCGAAACCATTCAAAGGTATATCAAAGGTTACTGTATTCCTTAAAAACAAGCATGTCTCAGTGATGGAAAAGATGATCAACATGAAGATATTACCGACATTAAGCAGAAGCTAAAACTTTCATACCAGACGAAACAAACACAAGAGGAATAAAAAGTCGTACAAGAAATTGTAAAAAAAAAAATCTTAAATACCTATTTACATATGCAAATTCAAAGTCAAAAACACAGCTGGAATTGCCTACTATTCAAAGGAGATTCATACACTGATGATAAAAATAAGAGAGAGGCTCTTATGTATATGTGGCAAACATTCTTACAGCAGCAACAACCTGACTGAATAGGTAATGAAGAGAAAAGCCTGGCTCAGGGCGGGCTGCAAGAGCAGAAAATCTCTTGGAACTGATTACAAATAATATCACAGATACATTTGTCATAATCTGTAAATCGAATACCATTTTGAGGACGTGGTAATTTCCTGCTGGGAGTCGAGACAGCTGTTCGCTCTTGACTCTTCTTATGAAGTGAGACCTGGCAAATCCCCTGAAGTATCTAATGTTGAGAAGACATTGTCCTTTATATTTCTGAGCAGTCACCAAGGACTGGGAGCAGAAAACGACCCAGGATCGTCGTTGAATTTAACTTAGAAAAATCAATAACTGGACGCCAAGCACTGTATTCTCGGTCACTAAGTCAGTGAAGCATTCTATAGAAAATTGCTGCATGTTATGACACCATTATTAAGCATCTGATTCACTAATTCTTCCGCATTTACTTATTGAAAATGTAGCAGTTTATTCACAGGTAGTACAGTAGATAGGCTTCCTACCTTACTGTCCAGGTAGATTAGTAAATTAATCCCATCTTTTCCTCCGTTGATATACTGAGCCCAACTGTAGGCAGAGTTTCCAAGTTTAATGTTAAGAATAATAATGATTTGTTGGACAAATTAAGTGATATGACTGACTTAAATAATTACAATATGGTTAATTTTGATGTTACATCAGTATTCACAAAAGTCTCAGTAGATGACTTACTAATTTTTTTTATCTGAAGGCCTATGCAATTTTGATTTACCATTGCTTGTGTGTACAATCAGTGAGCTTATTAAACTTTGCATTGTTGATGCAAGTTTGTTTAATGATGAATTTTACACTAAAAAAATGATATTGCAATGGGAAATCCTCTTTCGCCAGTCCTTAGTAATTTATGCATGGATTTTTTTTTAAATAAGACTACTTAACAGAATTCTTCCTGATAAAGCTGGATGTTACAGATATGTGGACAATGTTCTATGCAACTAATTGCTGTTTTTAGATGTTTTAATTATTAAGGGAACCAAGGATTTAAATTCAAAGTATACAGAAAACCAACAAATATCTGTTCTTATGTACACTATTATTCATTACATCATGACAGAATTAATGTTCAGTATTCTGCTCCATGTTCTTGAGAGCTGTGTATGTGTCTGCATCCCAGAGTTCATAGAATATTTATGAAACAGCGTAGGATGTAAAATATCCAAGATTTTTTAACGTGTTTAAAAGTTTCCTGAAATACATTTTACAATCCTAAAATGGGCAAAGAATCACATTCAACCAAGAATATTTTGGTTTTTCCATATTATACAGTAGTATGCATACTAATTGCGACAGTGATAAAATAAGACATTTATTTGGAAAATTAATGTTTATTTGAAAAATACACGGCAATGATATGAAAGATAATTGATTTAATAAGATATATGACTACCCTTTGCGTATATAAGCATTGTTGCACGCTTTGACATGAAATTGACGAATGTTGAATACATTTTGGCAAGTTCTTCGTTGCAGTACTAGGTCTTAATAACAGCAACAATTAGCTCCTGCCCGGTTGACCAGTACTGTTTTGTGATTCTGCGTTTGGTTATTGCTTATAGATTCTCAATTGGCTTGAGGTCAGGAGAGTTTCCAGCCCAATTTAGAACGCTAAGCTTGAAGAATGTCAGCATTTTTTTCTGGAAGTGTGGCATGGAGCAAGATCCTGCTGGAAAATGTCTTCTCCATCAGGAAAATCTGTATCCACAATGGGAAGCAAATGAGTTGCCAGGATTGCCTTGTGTTTGTCACTGTTCTTCGTTCCCTCAACAATAACAAGCCGTCCAGAGCCTTTAGCAGTAAAACTACCCTAAAACATCTTAGTTGGGTGTTTTGGCGCTTGTTGAATGTGTCCATTCCGAAGAGGTTCGCCTTTGCTCCGTCTCACTACCACTGATCTGTACCCATGTATTTCAAAATGCGCCTCATATGAAAATATATCTTTTCTCCATTCATCTGTCGACCATCCCTTATTATCGGGTGCCCACGGCAGCCGCTTTTTCTTCATAGCAGCAGTCAGTAATTGTTTCTTTACCGGCTTTCTGGCAGTTCTGCCAACTTCAAGGAGCCTTCGTCGAACAGTTGCAGAATCAACATTTACGCCACCTAAAGCCAAATCTCTCTGTAGATCTTTGTTGCTTTTCTTGGGATCCTTCACACTATTTCTTATGATAACCTTGTCATCGTGAGGTGTTGTCTTGCGTTTTCTTCCACATATCTCTTGACACAGTGCACCTCAGTCATCACTGTCGTCAGCTTTCTTCAAAATCTGACCAACAGTTAACTTTGCTAAGCTCAAATTTTCGGCGATCTGTCTGATACTCAAATCAGCGTGTTTTCTAAGACCTACAATACTTGAACACTTTCTAGGTGCAATATCCATCACGAATTTCAGCAGCAATTATGAATTGAAGGGGAGAGTTTGGCAAAACCACATTTACTCACATAGCATGCTTGCAGGAATAGCTTTGCAGAACAACAGCTGTTGTAGCACTTACGAGAGTCGCAGGGTAACACCACAGCTGGATGGTTGCCAGAAGTCAGTAGCAAACTCTTCTGAAAAGAGAATAATCCAAACTACAATAAGCCGGAGACTAAGACATTTGAGATAATTACAAAATTTACTCATGTTCCAATTAATTTGCACACTACTGTACCTTTCTTACTTAAATTTTATAATTAATGTTGTATTTAAGAACCTGGATGCAATAAATTACCATTGATTAAAAAAATGTCTTTTATCTGTCTCATAAACATGCAAGATTTCAGGTACATCTTGCTACTTCTACTTACACTTAGGTCACACTACACATTCATGTACAAGCATATATATACTCACCCCTCTGGGTTTTCTTCTAATTTTTTACTAGTTCTTGTTCTTATTTCCTCTTATCTCCATGGGGAAGTGGAATAGAATTCTTCGTGGATGAGGAAGGAAGACTAGAGGTGGAAAGATTAGGTATTACTCAGAATGCATTAGTATCTTACCGTCGAGAAGGTAGACCAAGACACAGGTTGCATAACAAGCTTTTATTAGGGATATCGTTTCGCTCTATGGAGAGCTTTTATCTAGGTTACAATTGAAATTTATGGGAAAAGTAAGCAAAATTTTATGATTTTCTTTTAGGAAGCTTACTTACAGGTATATTTTATCTAAAAAAATAGTTTGTCAGAAAATCCTTGAAAATGCCTTAAATCGTTAAAAAATGCAATAAAATCAAGTTTTATAGCATTTTTGAATATTTATTAATTATTTACATATTTTTAAAAAATCCCAATAAAAATCTATAAAAATCAATATTTTTATAGAATATTTCATATTATTTTCGAAAAATATATGAAACATTAAAAAGCTCAGAAAAATGTGCTAAAATCGTATTTTATTTTTATTGATGGCTGTCTATAAGATTCCCTGGAAAAAAATGCAATAAATTTTATTTGGGGAAAAGTGGAAAAAAGTCTTGAAGATTACAGCAACATAAATACAGTATTAGAACTGGACAAGAGTCTAATGTTGTTTATTTATTTGAGAGATTTTAACTATCCCATTGATTTTCGAAAGGGCGAGAAAGTTGTAACAAGCTGTCACCATTAAACACAAATCACACTGCAGCTTCAAACGCAAAATCATAGACTCTGCCCATATAGCTACCACTCCCAGTTTCAACATCTCACAGAGACGGTGGAAGCCAGAGGTCAAGAAGTACAGCCAGCAACCAAACTAACACGGAATGCCACACAAGATCAAATTTTTAGCTTCAGCACAGGTGCTGTCTTATGACCCACTCACTACTTACTCCCTTGTACGAAGTGAGGTGCAACCTTTCATAAGAACATAAGAAAGGAGGAACACTGCAGTAGGCCTGTTGGCTCATACTGGGCAAGTGCTTCACAAATCTAACCCGTTAACAGAATATTTGCCCAACCCACTTTAGTTCTACCCTAACAATAAGCTCTTATAAATCCACTGACTCATGTGCAAGACCCACTCAGATCCAACCCCTCTCACTCATGTATTTATCTAACCTAAATTTTAAACTACACAAGGTTTTAGCTTCAATAACCCTATGTATGTAGTGAAGATGAGGGGATCGAAATATACAGATCAGTTAATCTTCTGAGTTTCTGTCTCCATGTGGGTTTATTGAGCATAATAGAATCAAGCTTGATAAAAATAGTACTGAATAAGAGCTCTACATCCAAGGACGTGGAACTACCCCTCTCATTCTACAGATCATATCTACTTACCTTCCATTCTCCAGGCGTTGTATGATCCCTACAGGTTGAGCGCTTCTTCATGATAATTGAATAGCCGGTAGCGTTTCAATTATCACCAACCTCCGAACACACATCCTGCGGGCTGCAGGTGCCGCATTGCTGGTCACAACATTCGACTCACAATCACAAGGTTCCGAGTTTGATTCCCTGTCACAGAAAAAAGTATGAGCAAGTGTCCTTACACCCCTGCTGCCCCTGGCCACCTAATAAAAAAAAATACAGTGATACCTCTCATATCCGAACTATATGGACCGAGACCGGTTCGGAAACATGGAGTTTCCGGATACGTGAGGGGAAAAAATGCGCATCCGTACAGTCCTATTGCCATCGGCGACGACTATGTAGGTTTAAAAAACGAGTCCAACATCGTCTGGCGGTGGGACCTGACACTCTGGGCTCCAATAACAGCCTCCCGGATTTCACGGACCACTGGACTATTATTTTTCAAATGGGCTGTGGACAGTGGATGCTCCAAATACATACTCCAAAAGTGTTTCGACACCTGCCCTTGCTGCTCAAGTTTTTGGTCTTGTAGGCATTGGGTCGTCGTCATCGTCGTCACTTTCGGAATGTTCCGGGTGCAACACTGATTCTGTAGTCTCTGCATCCGTCAGAGATTGCACACCAGGGTCGTCTTCGTCACACACTAGCCAGTCCTGCACGTCGTCTTCTGTAGTTTCCCCAGCCTGGAGTAACTGGCAATAGAAATCTTTCGCCTCGAATCCATCGAAATCAATAACTGGATCGATCCCGTGAAGAAGCTGATTCCAGCCATTGGCGAGGGTTGATGACGGGACATCATTCCAGGCCCGGGCGAGGGTTGATGACGGGACATCATTCCAGGCCCGGGCGAGGGTTGATGACGGGACATCATTCCAGGCCCGGGCGAGGGTTGATGACGGGACATCATTCCAGGCCCGGGCGAGGGTTGATGACGGGACATCATTCCAGGCCCGGGCGAGGGTTGATGACGGGACATCATTCCAGGCCCGGGCGAGGGTTGATGACGGGACATCATTCCAGGCCCGGGCCAGGTTATGAATGACGGCGCGCATGTTCTACTTTTTAAGGTTATCCAGGGTCTGTATTTATGGGACACCTGCTTTTCACTAAGGGTATTTCGCACCGCTTGCGGAGCCTCTTTCGCAGGGAGTGATTTCTGTCTGCAGATTTGGGACGAATTCCTCTAGGACACCCCTGCTCTTGTGCGTGTGTTACCCGCATATGGATACTCCTCTGATACACAGGAGCTTCAATCTCTGTGTGCATATATTTTTATACATGTAAATGCATGTGTGTGTGCATGCATAGGCGTCTGCATCCATGTTTATACATAGTCAGACACTAGTAAATGACTGTAAATTCTAATCATTAATGCAGTCATCATCTTGAAGATGTGTGAGGTAAGAGAGACCAGAGACAGCCCCGGCCACAGTATAAACTATTCACATGTCAACTAAGAGACCAGCCTTTGCTAGCGAACACATGTAGAGTCCTCCAGTCTTCCTACTTTCCCTCTCCCTTCCTACATCCTCCCCCTTCTTCCCTCTCTTCCCCCCCACTCCCTACCTTCCCCAGACAAACATTGCACAGGCAGGAGTTTGATTGCAGCCGCCTCAATCAAGAGTGGAGCCCCGTGTCGCCTCTTTCACTGGGGAGTTGATATCTTTCTTATTCAACCTGGACGTAATGAGATCGCTATCTGAGGGTCATGCTCATTCCCCCAGTCCCGCGCTCCCTTCCCATCTCAGCCTCTACCAAATAACGCCAGAATTAAACCATCCCTGAATACAGTTGCCGGTGTTTGAGGGAGCGGCGGGTATTTGTGTTGACATGGTGATGTATAACGAGGTGGTGGCTCGAGGGTAGGGGGTGGAAGGCTTTATATGTTCCTCAGTAAAGGTTGAAGTTTGTGTGTGTGTGTGTGTACTCACCTAATTGTACTCACCTAATTGTGGTTGCAGGGGTCGAGACTCAGCTCCTGGCCCCGCCTCTTCGCTGTCTGCTACTGGGTCTCTGCTCTCCCTGCTCCATGAGCTTGTGTGTGTGTGTGTATGTGTGTGTGTGTGTGTGTGTGTGCGTGTGCGTGTGCGTGTGCGTGTGCGTATTTACTCACTTATATGTGGGTGCAGGAGGTCGATTCACAGTCCCTGGCCCCGCCTCTTCGATGGCCGCAACTACACCCACTCTCTTTCCTTCCTTCAAGGGTTTTATCGTACTTCTTCTTAAAGCTATGTATGGATCCGCCTCTATCACTTCTCTCTCCAGATTATCCCACTTCCTGACAACTCTAAGGCTGAAGAAATACTTCCTTACATCCATATAATTCATCTGAGTTTTCAATTTACAACTGGCTGTGTGTGTGAGGGGGTAGGGGGTGTATGTGTATATCTGTGTGTGTATGTATGTGTATGTGTGATCTGACTTATATGTGGTTGCAGGGGTCGAGTCACTACTCCTGGTGTCTGTGTGTGTTTGTGGGGGGATTGTACCGTTTTTATTTATTTTTATATTGTACCCGTCTTCCATTTATCTTGTCTCTTTTCCACTAGGTAACTAGGTAACTGGGTCTTAATACTGCATAGTTACTGGTGCCCAGTGGTTTACCATACTAGATTTTTCAGTGCAGTTCACGTCTAAGGTGAAGACGAGGTGAAGTATATATAGCACCACTCCACAATGGTGGCAGTAAAGTATATATAGCACCACTCCACAATGGTGGCAGTAAAGTATATATAGCACCACTCCATAATGTTGGCAGTAAAGTATATATAGCACCACTCCACAATGGTGGCGGTAAAGTATATATAGCACCACTCCACAATGGTGGCAGTAAAGTATATATAGCACCACTCCACAATGGTGGCAGTAAAGTATATATAGCACCACTCCACAATGGTGGCAGTAAAGTATATATAGCACCACTCCACAATGATGGCAGTAAAGTATATATAGCACCACTCCATAATGGTGGCAGTAAAGTATATATAGCACCACTCCACAATGGTGGCAGTAAAGTATATATAGCACCACTCCACAATGGTGGCAGTAAAGTATATATAGCACCACTCCACAATGGTGGCAGTAAAGTATATATAGCACCACTCCACAATGGTGGCAGTAAAGTATATATAGCACCACTCCACAATGGTGGCAGTAAAGTATATATAGCACCACTCCACAATGGTGGCAGTAAAGTATATATAGCACCACTCCATAATGGTGGCAGTAAAGTAATTGCAAAGAATTACAGACTGAGAGCACTAACGTTTCGCATCATAAAAATCTTTGAAAAAGGTTCTAAGAAACAAGATCGCCAGGTCGCTCCTGCCTCTCACAACTACTGGATCACAATGTCGTGGTTTTGGATGCACTGGAGGACAAACAAAATGCAGATGTAGTATACACAGACTTTGCGAAAGCCTTCTACAAGTAAACAGCACACAAAATGCGTGATAAAGGAATAACAGGAAAAGTGGATAGATAGATCTATAACTTCCTAACAAATAGAACACAAAGAGTAATAGTAAAGAGAGTAAAGTCAGAAGCGGCCACAGTGAAAAACTGTTCCACGAGGTACAGTACTCTCTCCATCCTTTTCCTCGTCCTCATATCTGATATAGACAGAGATGTAAGCCACAGCGCCGTGTCCTCCTTTGCTGATGATGCCACAATTTGCACGAGTGTCATCCATTGAGGACACGGTCCTCTTGGAGATTTGCAAATGGATATCAGAAAACAATATGAAGTTCAATTAAGACAAATTTTAGTTACTCCGCCATTGAAAACTCGAGGAAATTAAAACTGGATCGGAGTATTAAAACAAATTCCAACCAAACAATAGAGCGAAAAACTAACGTGAAGGACCTGGAAGTGATAATGTTAGAGAATCTCACTTTCAAAGATCACAACAATGTCTCTACCACATCTGCTAGGAAAATGATAAGATGGATAATGAGAAACTTCAAAACAAGGGATGCCAAGCCAGTGATGATTCTCCTTAAATCGCTTGTTCAGTCTAGGCTGGAATATTGCTGTAAACTAACAGCCCCTTTCAAGGCAGGCGAAATTGCAGATCTGGAGAATATACAGAGAATCTTCACTGGACGTATAGGTACAATAAAACACCTAAATTACTGGGAACGGTTGAAGTCCCTTAATCTGTACTCCTTGGAACGCAGGCGAGAAAGATACATGATAATATACACTCGGAAAAATCTTAAGAGGGATTAGTTCCAAATCTGCACACTGAAATCATTTCTTACGTAAGCAAAAGACTCGACAGGCGATGCAACATCTCCCCAATGAAAAGCAGGGGCGCTGCGAGTACGCTAAGAGACACAGTAAGTGTCAGGGGTCCAAGACTGTTCAACTCCCTCCCAACGTACATAAGGGGGATTACGAATAGACATCTAGCTGTCTTCAAGAAAAAGCTGGACAGACACCTAAAATCAGTTCCCGATCAACCGGGCTGTGGTTAGTATGTCGGCATACTTGCGGCCAGCAGTAGCAGCCTGGATGATCAGACGTTGATCCACCGCGAGGCCTGGTCATGGACCGGGCCGCAGGGGCGTTAACCCCCGAACACCCACCAGGTATTCATCTCTCTCATTCTCGTCATTTTCTTCAAACGTTGTCTCATTAAATTCCTCATTACTGTCTTCATAAATTTACATTTCCACATCAGTCCTCAGAGGGTGATCCTAGTTATCCTGGATGATTACTCTTCTAGAGGGTGATCCTAGTTATCCTGGATGATTACTCTTCTAGAGGGTGATCCTAGTTATCCTGGATGATTACTCTTCTAGAGGGTGATCCTAGTTATCCTGGATAATTACTCTTCTAGGTGATCTAGTATCTGGTGTATCTTCTAGTTATCCTGGATAATTATTTTGATCCTTTCCTTCTCTAGAGGGCTGATCTATGTTATCCTGGATAATTACTCTCTGGGGTATCTTTATATCCATAAGTTTTTACTTTTGTCCTTCCTGTATCTTGTCTTTATAAGTATAATGTATTTATTATCGATTATTTTCTCTATTATTTTCGTTATATTCCTCCTTTGGTATCTTATTTGGTGAAGGGTATTATTATTATTATTATTATTATTATTATTATTATTATATTATTGTTATTTTCATCATCATAACTAAGCGCTAAACTCACAAGGCTCATGGTGAAATGTAACGCACTTATACTATAATTACCTTAACCCCTCTATTTGCTGGGGTTAAGATAAGATTTGTTCGGATTTTTAACCTGGGTTAGCCACCCAGGATAACCCAAGTCAGTGCGTCATCCAGGACTGTCCATCTTATTTCCATTGGGGTCCTTAATCTTGTCCCCCAGGATGGGACCCACACCAGTCAACTAACACCCAGGTACCTACTTACTGCTAGGTGAACAGGGACAGGTGTAAGGAAACATGCCCAACATTTCCACCAGTGCCGGGCACTCACCTCACACTCAGTGTGAGGTGAGTGCGTTGCCAACCACGCCAATTGTTCATTAATGTTCCATTAGTTTCTTATCATGAATCCAACTTGACCACCTTCCCTCTCACCTTCTTTCTTCTGCTCTCCTTGGAACCCATCAGCGGCTCCAGTAATTGTTAATATTTTGGAGACTTTCGTCTCGGCAGTAGCCATGATGTACTACCTATTCTCAGGTGTGATTTTGTTAAATTCCCCACTCATATTTGTTATTATCCACTTATTTTTGTGATTCCACACTCATATTTGTGATTTTCCATTCATATTTGTGATTCCCAGCTCATATTTGTGATTCCCCACTCATATTTGTGATTCCCCACTCATATTTGTGATTCCCCACTCATATTTGTGATTCCCCACTCATATTTGTGACTCCCTACTCATATTTGTGATTCTCCACTCATATTTGTGACTCCCTACTCATATTTGTGATTCCTCACTCTGAATCCGTACTCATATTTATGACTCCCTACTCATATTTGTGATTCCCCTCTTATATTTGTGACTTCCCACTCATATTTATAATTTCTCCACTCTTATTTGTGATTCCATCTGCGTTTGTGTGCCACACTTTCATTGTAACAAGTAGAGACATATTGTGGGCTCAAACTAGTTTGCGACAGTTCCGAACTTTAATTTGTCTGAAAGACAATTTAAACACTATCTTAAGGAGGAGGACGGCTCAGGAAAACATGTGACTGAGACGCAGCTGTGACTCTCAACAACCAGGTAAGGGAAGTCTTTGGTTGAGGGTCCTTAATCGTCTTCTAGTGGGCAACAGAAATTGCTGAACTGGTCAATCTTAGGACCACCAGTTCATTTATATATATATATATATATATATATATATATATATATATATATATATATATATATATATATATATATATCGTGCCGAATAGGTAGAACTTGCTATTTTGGCTTAGATAGTGACTCTCTTTTTGCCGAATAAGGCAAGCTAAAATTTGTGTATGCAATAATTTCGCAAAAATCATTCTGAACCTAACGGAAAAAATCTATTTCATTGTGTTTATTATTAAATTATTGTAAACTTATCTAAAATATATTTAGTTGGATTAGGCTAAATTAAATTGCGCTTGTTATAATAAGGTTAGGTAAGTTTTCTAAGGTTCTTTTGGTACAAAATTATGAATTTTTACATTAATTGGTTGACAAGCCATGTTTCTTCCTATCCCAGGCACATCAGTGAGCCTCAAGCATGGTTTCAAGCTGTTTCATTCTCCATTTGTATGTTCTGACCTCACAAGTGATTTTTATATCATGTCGATGCAGAAACAAGCGGAGATATACACAGAGAAAAATCGCTGTTTCGAATCCTGCTGAGTGCGATCTTTGTATATACCTCCGCTTGTTTCTCGTGGTGCAGCGATATAAAAGTCGCTTGTGAGGTCAGAACATACAGGAGGAGAATGGAATAGCTGGAAACCATGCTTGGTAAGTGAATAATAATAATAAAATTTACTTCACTAACTGTATTCAGCAAAATATATTAAGAGGTGTTATGCCCTGGCTCCCTGGTGACACCTGGATGAGCACAGTAATATATCAAATTGCAATCCCACTCCACAGGTTTATGCACCTGCAGTCCCTCGTTGCAGCCGCTGCATTTCACAACATCTCACCGTAATTACCATAACAAAAAAATTCAAATAGCAACGACGTATTTAGTAAATAATAATCCTAGCGGTCATTCGAATTTTGGTGTGTGTGTGTGTGTGTGTGTGTGTGTGTGTGTGTGTGTGTGTACTCACCTAGTTGTAGTTGCAGGGGTCGATTCACAGCTCCTGTAGTGTGTGTGTGTGTGTTGTGTTAATCATGCTAATTTGCACGTCCAGAGGAGAGTTTGACCTCACAATGAGGGGCAGCAAAGTTATTCCGGTCGTAGAACTGTCGAATGTTCATTATGCAAATTGGCAGTGGAGGCAAGGTATGAATACAGACCAGTGCCATTTTATCAGCCCTGCTATTTGGCACACGTTTTCACCGCCATTCACTTACACTGCGCCACAATTTTCGAAAAATCCATCAGGGTACATGTGCCTGGAACTGTGTATATTTTTCAGCATTGATTAATGAGTGAAGAGGATGGTGAACGATGGGGTAAACTCTCAATAGTGTGACCTGGCCTTCACGGTTTGTGACCTGGCCTTCACGGTTTGTGACCTGGCCTTCACGGTTTGTAACCTGGCCTTCACGGTTTGTAACCTGGCCTTCACGGTATGTGGCCTGGCCTTCACGGTTTGTAACCTGGCCTTCACGGTGTGTGACCTGGCCTTCACGGTGTGTGACCTGGCCCTTCACGCTAGTGACCTGATCCTTCACGGTGTGTGACCTGGCCCTTCACAGTGTGTGACCTTGGTCTTTTACGGTCACGGTGTTACCTGGCCCTTCACGATGTAATTTCACCCTTCACAGTGTGACCTGCTGGTCCGACCTGGCCTTCACGTGTAATTTGCCCTTCACGTGTGACCTGGCCCTTCTCCAGTGTAATCTCCCTTCACGGTGTGACCTGGCTCTTCATAGTGTAATCTCTCTTCACGGTGTGACCTGACCCTTCACGGTGTGACCTGGCCCTTCACGGATTGACCTGACCCTTCAGTGTGACCTGACCCTTCAGTGTGACCTGGCCCTTCACTGTGTAACCTAACCCTTCACGGCTTGACCTGACCCTTCACGGTGACCTGGATCTTCTCAGTGTGACCTGGCTCTTCACGATGTGACCTGGCCCTTCATAGTGTGACCTCTATTCAGTGTGACCTGACCCTTCATAGCGTGGCCTGGTCCTTTATGGTGTGACCCCACCCTTCACAGTGTATCCTGGCCCTTCACTGTGTGATCTCACTTTCATATTGTGACCTGACCCTTCACGGTGTGATTTGACCCTTCAGTGTGTGATGACCCTTCAAGGTGTGACCTGACCCTTCATAGTGTGACCTGACCATGGTGTGACCTGACCCTTCACGGTGTGATCTGAATCTTCACAATCTAATCTAACTCTTCACATTGTAACCTGACCCTCCATGGAATAACTTGACCCCCTCCACATTGCCTAAGTATGAAATGACCGTCCGTGTGACCTGACCCTCCTCAATGCCTGACCTTCCAGTGTCGACTCCAGTTGTTGCTCTCGCTGTCCCAGCTAGATGCATCCCATCCCTGGCATGTATTTCATTTCTGCGGCAAGAGTGGTCCCAGTTATCAATAAATAACATTGCAATGTTCTTAGAGTCCTTGTCCAGCTAACACCAGTTGCTCTGATTGGCCAGTTATTGCTAACAACGCTCATTGTCAAAATGTCGCATACTGTATGACAGGGATCCTTCCTTCATTCTAATTATATGTATGGTTGTCTTGTACCTGGTAAGCAGGTACTCTCTCCTATACTTCCCAACATCCCCAGTGCTTAGGTAACTAACTGGGTTGATTTCACTAATAATGTTTCTTAATCTGGTAACTATACTCCATCACAGCCTCAGGAAAATACATCCTGTGCCTCTTCCTATTTTTGTTAAAAAAAAGCTTTGTCCATAAATCTAATTTGAGAATTCTCTTCAAGAATATTGTTACCTTTACTACGGGTTTTCGTTGAGTCCTCGATGGCCAAACTGCACTCGTCTGGCAATGCAGTAAAGGAATTGGTAGTCTTGATAGCATTTTCTTTAACCTTCTTCATCTTCAGCTTTAATTCTTTCTTACAAACTACAGTACTTTCCATTAGTTGCGGCAGATATCCTCTCCTTGTTCTGAGGATAAACCTTTGTTCCCCTCTCTAGAAGTTGTATCCTGCTTCCTCTAGTTTTACCTTCACCTAAAGGTACAACTGTTTGAAAATCAGGGAAGTCGTTCTGAATACTTCAATGATACTAACACTAAAAATTCACTAAGCGCGTCTTCACTGGGCTTGTATTACCTGGAGAGGGTTTCGGGGGTCAACGCCCCCGCGGCTCGGTCTGAGACCAGGCCTCATGGTGGATCAGGGTCTGATCAACCAGGCTGTTACTACTGGCCGCACGCAGACTGACGTACGAACCACAGCCTGGTTGGTCACGTACTGACTTTAGGTGCCTGTCCAGTGCCTTCTTGAACACAGTCAGGGGTCTATTGGTAATCCCCCTTATGTATGCTGGGAGGCAGTTGAACAGTCTTGGGCCCCGGACACTTATTGTGTTGTCTCTCATGTACTCGTGGCGCCCCTGCTCTTCATTTGGGGAATGCTGCATCTCCTGCCGAGTCTTTTGCTTTCATAGGGAGTGATTTTCGTGTGCAAGTTTGGTACTAATCCCTCTAGGATTTTCCAAGTGTATATTATCATGTATCTCTCTCGCCTGCGTTCCAGGGAATACAGATCAAGGACCTTCAACCGTTCCCAGTAATTTAGGTGCCTTATTGTACTTACATGTGCCGTGAAAGTATGAAGATGACAATCACATTAAACACGCTAGAATATTATGACTGATATTGTATTCTGAGAAACTTCCAAAAAAAATACAGAAACTAGTAAATCATTTCATTGTTGATGGTAAGATTGTATCCACAATTTGCGCCAGCTAGATGATTTAGCTGTTATATGAGTAGTAAAACTATGTGATTTTTTTAGTTTGTATCCATATATTGGATAGATGATTAGCTGTATGATGAGATTGTTAACTATGAAATGATTGTATTAACTTAATAGTGTATGTCCAGTGGGGTCCGATAGAAAGTCCCTTGTGACCCTGCAACCATGTCACATACGCTACCGCTCGCAGGAAGAGCTGCGGGTGCACACATAAGACCCGCGTCACGTGATTTTATCTTCTTAACAAATAAATTAACAAGTAGCCGCTCAGGCAGCACTGACTGGGGCTCGCTCAGGCAGCACTGACTGGGGCTCGCTCAGGCAGCACTGACTGGGGCTCGCTCAGGCAGCACTGACTGGGGCTCGCTCAGGCAGCACTGACTGGGGCTCGCTCAGGCAGCACTGACTGGGCTCGGGGATACCTTCCCCGATCACAGCAACAGATGAAATACATCTAGGTATTATATAGTCTTTTAACAAATAGGTATATTTTATTATGTAATACGGTACACAAAGCTTAATTTAAGGATGCTTAACAGTACAAGTTTGAGGGATACATTACAAGTGCATATACAGTACGTGTTTGTCAAAAATTTCATTACAGATATCTCGTCCATCTCCTCAGTGTTGAGGTACATACCTAGGTTACAACAGGCATTATTCCTCTGAACTGCAGCACTCAGCCACTGCAATACAAAACTAGTTGCCCTAATGAGTCTTTCGCCTTGCTCCTTAAGGAACTCGGATGCGTTTTTTCCCCATGAGCCTAGGGCCTTTGAGCCTATAAGAACAAACACTGGGAAAGTTCGCCATATTTTCTAGGCTTTTGGGATTCCCTGACGCTGGCGGTCGTCCCTCCTTCCTTCCTGATGTAATGGAGATAGGTATCAGCCAGTGTGGATGCACATGTAATCCTACGTCACCTGTTTGCTGTTTGTCCAGGCTTGCAAAGTTGGGGTGGTTTCCTTATTGCTAGGCATCCTGCTGTTGCATGGCTCCTCTTGATGCTGTTGTTATCGTCTTCATGCCTTGCAATCTTTCCCTCTGATCTACGGCAGTGGTACCTGAATCGGTCTGCCGATGCACTGCCACAGATACACCTGTGTTCAGCGAGGGTAGGGTTGGCAAGGCGAAATGCAACAACAGTGCAGATCTGCAGGTCGAAGTGTGTATCAGGGGAAGGAATTGGGGACAGCAAACTAGAAATCCTTCACGTGAAGCTCTCAGTGCTAAAATGCATTGTTGAGGCCATATTCTCCACTATTGATCCATCCCAATGTATCTGTAGTTGTTGGGAAAAGCAAGTCTGGTTGCAGAGCCTGTTAGATTATCCCAGAGCCTGGCTCCATCATTGAACATTTGGTCACGAACTCTAACATTGTCCCTAAGGTGTTCGCCGGAAATCGCTGCTACAAGTTCATTGAATGTCACACATGATGACAGAGAAGCAAGGAGTACAATCCATGATGCCTCTCTGACGCCAGTGCTTCCTATACTAATTGGACGTGTAGCTTGCTCCTGTTGTCCGTCTTCTAGATTGAGGTTGAGTAGAACGGGTTGGCAACACTGCTGAGTCGAAGAAAATTGCTTGTTATGGTCTTACACATGAGACCTGCACGTTCGTAAGACTTGATTTGCTCGTTCGTAAGATGAGAATCATTAAAAAAGCCTCGAGTATTCATGTGTATCATAGTGTCGTGTATAGGTAACCAGTTGTACGTCGCATCCATGAATATGGTGGCATCCCACTTGTGGGTAGCGGTCCATGTGTATGCAGAGGTTTATATTTATATCTCTGAAACTATACGTACGATCCTGTTATCGTTAAAACTCTGTAATGAAGGTGACTCGATGGATTATGTGACTAATCGGCTTCAGCCTGGCTCCTCTTCGGTTCTTTTTTCACGTCATAATGTTATGTTTCTTCTCTCATTATTACTGTCGGCCACCTTCATTGGCTTACTACTTGGTTGTCACTGATTTCAACTGTTTGTTTCTCACTTGCCATCAATCATTGGCAAGTTCTGTTATTCTAGCTTTGCTTCAATCACTAACGAAAGTTTGCAGTGTGATTGTAGCCTCCCGAACGATTGTGTGGACGTGTAATTAACTTTTTAAATACGTGAAGTCTAACCTTGGTTCTTGGGCTAGTTTCTTAGTTCTAGTGACTTGCATCTCTTAGCTTATCGTGTAACTTCATGGATTATGACAAGATTTGTTCTGTCGTTATTATTATTATTATTATTATTATTATTATTATTATTATTATTATTACTATTATTATTATTATTATTATTATTATTATTATTATTATTATTATTATTATTATTATTACTATTATTATTATTATTATTATTATTACTATTATTAAACGATCAAGGGTCATACAGCTGTACACAAATAACCCGCACATGAAGGGGAGCTTACGACGACGTTTCGGTCCGACTTGGACCATTTACAAAGTCCTCTGCTATAAGAATATAAGAACATAAGAAAGAAGGAACACTGCAGTAGGCCTACTGGCCCATGCGAGGCAGGTCCAAATCTCCCACCGGCTTAAGCCAATGCCCCGACCCAGCCAGGTCAGGTTACATTCACTTAAGGAAGGAGCACGGCATCTGACCTAGTAGCACAAACTGGTCAGGTCCAACTCACACCCACCCGCACCCACTCATATATTTATCTAGCCTATTTTAAAACTACACAACGTTTTAGCCTCTATAACTGTACTCGGGAGTTTGTTCCACTCATCGACAACTCTATTACCAAACCAATGCTTTCCTATATCCTTCCTGAATCTGAATTTATCCAACTTAAAGCCATTGCTGCGAGTCCTGTCAATACTAGATATTTTTAGCACGCTATTTACATCACCTTTATTTATTCCTGTTTTCCATTTATACACCTCAATCATATCCCCCCTAATTCTACGCTTTCTAGAGTGTATATTCAGGGCCCTCAGTCTATCCTCATAGGGAAGATTTCTGATACATGGAATCAACTTAGTCATCCTCCTTTGTACGTTTTCCAGAGCATTTATATCCATTCTGTAATACGGTGACCAAAACTGTGCAGCATAATCTAGATGAGGCCTAACCAAGGATATATAGAGTTGAAGAACAACCTGAGGACTCCTATTATTTATGCTTCTTGATATGAAGCCAAGGATTCTGTTCGCTTTATTGAACACTTATGCACTGCTGTCTTGGTTTTAGATTACTGCTAACCAGAACTCCTAAATCCTTTTCGCAATCAGTAGTATTAAGATCTACATTATTTAGTTTATATGTGGCATGGTTATTGTCCTGTCCAATATTTAGAACTTTGCATTTATCTATATTAAACTGCATCTGCCACTTCTCCGACCACTGCATCAGTCTATTCAAATCTTCCTGGAGTGCTCTAATGTTCTCATTTGAATGAATTGGACGGCCTATTTTGGTGTCATCGGCAAACTTGCTTATGTCGCTATTTATTCCCTCATCTATGTCGTTTATGTAGATTGTGAACAACAAGGGGCCCAATACTGACCCCTGTGGAACACCGCTTGTGACACTTCCCCACTCTAATTTCTCCCCATTTATGCAAACTCTCTGCTGCCTATTTGTCAACCATGCCTCTATCCAGGAAAAAATTTCTCCTCCTATTCCGTGTGCCTTAATTTTCCTCAATAGTCTCTGATGTGGGACTCTATCAAAAGCCTTACTGAAGTCCATATACACAACATCATATTCATTACCATGATCTACCTCCTCAAATACCTTAGTGAAAAAGTTATTAAATTTGTAAGGCAGGAACGCCCTTTTGTAAAACCGTGCTGAGATTCATTGATTAATTTATGCTTTTCAAGATGGCTAGAATTGCCTCGGCTATTATTGATTCCATAAATTTTCCCACTATGGAGGTTAGGCTTATTGGTCTATAGTTCGAAGCTAAGGACCTGTCTCCTGCTTTGAAAATAGGTATTACATTTGCAGTTTTCCACTTATCTGGCACCATGCCAGTTTGCAGTGATATGTTGAAAAGATTAGCCATAGGTTTGCTAAGCTCCTCTTTACATTCCTTTGTGCGGGTTATTTGTGTATTGTTCCAATGACGGTATTATGCCTTTTTGTTATTTATGTCGTACAGCTGTTCTGTCGTTAACTACTTTGTTTACCTTATTTAAAAAGTTTACACTGTAAAATTGGTTTCCTAAACGTTTTACTCATTTGAATGTTAAGTCTTTATATCTCCTAAGTCAAACAGACTTATCCACTCTGTCGATTTACCTTAATATTTTGTATGTCTTGATCATGTCTTCTCTTGTTTTCTGTTCGTCCAGTCTTGATAGGTTTAGTTTATACATATTTTCCTCTAACATCTTGCTCCTTAGATCGGATCAGGACCTGGTGTCCAGCCTGTAGAATTTCTTGAGCTTCATCCTCTCGGCCACTTCCCAGTGTGTCGGTGTAGTGTTCTTGCAGGTAGTTGCTGCCACTTCCCAGTGTGTCGGTGTAGTGTTCTTGCAGGTAGTTGCTGCCACTTCCCAGTGTGTCGGTGTAGTGTTCTTGCAGGTAGTTGCTGCCACTTCCCAGTGTGTCGGTGTAGTGTTCTTGCGGTAGTTGCTGCCACTTCCCAGTGTGTCGGTGTAGTGTTCTTGCGGTAGTTCTGCCACTTCCCAGTGTGTCGGTGTAGTGTTCTTGCAGGTAGTTGCTGCCACTTCCCAGTGTGTCGGTGTAGTGTTCTTGCAGGTAGTTGCTGCCACTTCCCAGTGTGTCGGTGTAGTGTTCTTGCAGGTAGTTGCTGCCACTTCCCAGTGTGTCGGTGTAGTGTTCTTGCAGGTAGTTGCTGCCACTTCCCAGTGTGTCGGTGTAGTGTTCTTGCAGGTAGTTGCTGCCACTTCCCAGTGTGTCGGTGTAGTGTTCTTGCAGGTAGTTGCTGCCACTTCCCAGTGTGTCGGTGTAGTGTTCTTGCAGGTAGTTGCTGGCTGCACCTACATTATGGCATCCATGAAAGACGCTACCAGTTCTCGTACACATAACAAGAAAAGTGTTTTTCTTTTTCTTTTCGCCAGTCTTCAGAAGCTTTGTGTTTAGCAAATGTTGTTGCTGGAATAATTACTTGCTTCATGTGTACGTGTGTGTGTGTTTGTATTTAGCGTTATTTGTGGGGGTCAAGACTCGGCTCCTGTTCCCGCCTAAACCACCTTGATCGACATCACTGACTTCTAACTTCTCGATCCTCTTGAAGTTGTGTATGGGCCAGAAATCAGTTATACCTTGAGTTTGTCTCCACCACTGCCTCATCCAAGTCATTCCACTTCTCAACCACCTTGGGGCTAAATAAATACTTCCTTACATCCTTACGGCTTGTTTGTGTCTTCAGCTTCCATCTGTGTCCTCTTGATCCTGGTCCTTATTTGCCCTATCCCTGTTAATATTTTCAGTTTTTTCGCATGCATTATCAGGTGTGGGCTCCATGCTGCGGCCGCATCCTCAATGAATGGCCTAACATATGTCACATGCATGGTTCTATAGGATACTTTATTCAAGTTCCTGAATGCTATTCTGACATTATACGGTTTTGTGCATTTCTGGTGATATGCTTGGTATTATACTTACCCCCACGTCTTTTTCACGCTTTGATATTTGAAGTTTCTCTCCGCCCATGCTGTACTGTGTTCAGTCATCCCTCACCTCCAATTCGCATTACTATATTTGTTCTGACTGAACTTGAGAAGTCACTTGTTTGACCATCTGTAGTCTGTTGAGGTCGTCTTGAAGTTTTTCACTGTCCTCTCTTGTCATAATTTGTCTTGTTAGTTTTACATCATTTGCAAATATACACACGACTCGATTTCTTCTGGAAGGTGGCTCACATACATTAGGAACATCAGTGGTCCTAGTACTGATCCTTGAGAAACCTTACTCGTTACTCTTTCCCATTCTGATGTCTCATATGACCCTTACTGTTTCTCTCTGCTTTCTGTCATTTGAATATCCCTAACCCACTGGAGCACTGTGCCTTTTAACTGCTTCTGCAGTCCAGAAGATTCAGTCTGCCCAGCTCTGTCTCTCCTCTTTTATCGCTGTGACTGTCATAGAACCCCGGCAAATTTATAAGACATGATCTTCCATCCCTAAATCTATGCCGGTTTTCTGTAAAAAATATCATTCTTTCCAAGTGGTCTACTATCCTCTTTCATACTATTTTCTCCAGAACTTGTCACAGTATGCATGATAGTGATATTGGCCTGGAGTTTATTGTCTGTCCTCCTGTTTTTGTATATGGGGACCACATTTGCCTTTTTTCAAATTTCTGGCATTTGTCCTGATTGGAGAGATTGTAGATCACATAATGGTTCTGCTTCTTCTCTCAGCACTCATGGAGATATGTTATGTGGTCCCATTGCTTCTGGTACATCAACCTTACTTAGTAGGTTCATCACTTTTGTTGTCCTGATGTTTTATAGAACTTGTTGATCTCGTAACTCTCCAGTTTTTTCTCTAGAGAGACTTTTAATCATTTGCTAATCTTTTTGCATACTTCTGCTGTCATTCTCCGTCAGCATTATCACCTGGTCTTTCAGTTGTTTTTCCACTGGTTCTGTTTTGCCCTTTCATGCTGTTGTTTGATTCCCGGTCTTCTGCAATTTGATTTACTTTCTACTCCAGTTCTCTTGCTCCTCTCCTTGACCTCTTCGTATTCCTGATTGAATCATGCGCTTTCTCTGTTTTTCTTTATTCTTTCCTTCGTGCTTGGTACATATTTCTCCTTTGCTTATTTGACTATTACCTCCATCCCTTCCTGTACAGTTTTGTCTTCCAGTTCCTGTTCTCATTGCAATTCTCTCAGAAAGTTTCTTATGCCATTATAGTGTTTCCTTCTGTAGTCACTTTTGTTACTCCTTTTATTTCCTTCTCCAATCTTATTTCCACCAGGCATTCAAAACTATGCCACGTGATTGCCAGTGCCAGGCAGTTCTCCTTAAGTATTTAAGTAATGTCATAATTGTTGTGTGTAAAAGCCACGTCGAGTCTTGCTGGTCCATCTTCTTCCCTCATACTCGACGTTTCCTTCACATGTTGTTTCGGGAAAAAATATTATTACTTCCATAAATGTTCTCTCTATGTTTCTGATCCTAAATGGGAGGTTCCAGTTTTCCAGTCAATTTTATATATACTATATATACATATATATATATATATATATAATTTTTTTTTCAACAAATCGGCCGTCTCCCACCGAGGCAGGGTGACCCAAAAAGAAAGAAAATCCCCAAAAAGAAAATACTTTCATCATCATTCAACACTTTCACCACACTCATACATAATCACTGTCTTTGCAGAGGAGCTCAGATACGACAGCTGAGAATGTCCCTCCCAGCTGTCACTATCCCAGACCCCTCCTTTAAAGTGCAGGCATTGTACTTCCCATTTCAGGATTCAAGTCCAACTAAATCAATTAACTGGTTTCCCTGAATCCCTTCACAAAATGTTACCCTGCTCACACTCCAACAGATCGTCATGTCCCAAAAACCATTCGTCTCCATTCACTCCTATCTAACACGCTCACATGCTTGCTGGAAGTCCAAGCCCCTCGCCCACAATACCTCCTTTACCCCTTCCCTCCAACCTTTCTAGGACGACCCCTACCCCGCCTTCCTTCCCTACAGATTTATACGCTCTCCAAGTCATTCTACTTTGATCTATTCTCTCTAAATGACCAAACCACCTCAACAACCCCTCTTCAGCCCTCTGACAAATACTTTTAGTAACTCCACA
Source organism: Cherax destructor (assembly GCA_009830355.1). Taxonomy (NCBI): domain Eukaryota; kingdom Metazoa; phylum Arthropoda; class Malacostraca; order Decapoda; family Parastacidae; genus Cherax; species Cherax destructor. The sequence continues at coordinate 71,812 of WNWK01006814.1, forward strand.
CCTTCTCCTAATTTCCACATTCCGAATTTTCTGCATAATATTTACACCACACATTGCCCTTAGACAGGACATCTCCACTGCCTCCAGCCTCCTCCTTGCTGCAGCATTTGCAACCCATGCTTCACACCCATATAAGAGTGTTGGTACCACTATACTTTCGTACATTCCCTTCTTTGCCTCCATGGATAACGTTTTTGTCTCCACAGATACCTCAACGCACCACTCACCTTTTTCCTTCATCAATTCTATGGTTAACCTCATCCTTCATAAACCCATCCGCTGACACGTCAACTCCCAAATATCTGAAAACATTTACTTCTTCCATAATCCCTCTCTCTAATGTGATATCCAATTTTTCTTTATTTAAATCGTTTGATACCCTCATCACCTTACTCTTATCTAACTTTCTACCTTTACACACTCTCCCAAACTCGTCCACTAACCTTTGCAACTTTTCTTTAGAATCTCCCATAAGCACAGTATCATCAGCAAAAAGTAACTGTGTCAACTCCCATTTTGCATTTAATTCACCATAATTTAATCCCACCCCTCTCCCCAACACCTAGCATTTACTTCTTTTACAACCCCATCTATAAATATATTAAACAACCATGGTGACATTACACATCCCTGTCTAAGACCTACTTTTACCGGAAGTAATCTCCCTCTCTCCTACACACCCTAACCTGAGCCTCACTATTCTCATAAAAACTCTTTACAGCCTTCAGTAACTTACTACCTATTCCATACACTTGCAACATTTGCCATATATATATATATATATATATATATATATATATATATATATATATATATATATATATATATATATATATATATATATATATATATATATTTCGTGCCGATTAGGTAAAACTGGTCAATTAGCAAGAACTCATCTAAAATTAAGTCCTTTCTAAAATTTTCTTATGCGTTTAAAGATATATTTTTTTCATTTATGTTAATGTAAAAAATTATAATTTTGTACCAAGAGAAACTTTGAAAACCTACCTAACCTTATTACAACAAGCGCAATTTAATTTAGCCTAACCCAACTAAATATATTTTAGATTCATTAGCATTAAATTAATAATAAACAAACACAATGAAATATATTTTTCGTTATGTTCAGAATGATTTTGGCGAAATCATTCACTTGTCTTATATGGCAAGGTGAGCTTTGCTATTTAAGCCAAAATCGCAAGTTTTACCTAATCGGCAAAATATATATATATATATATATATATATATATATATATATATATATATATATATATATATATATATATATATATATATATATATATATATATAGATGGTATACATATGTGTGTGTGTGTGTACTCACCTAATTGTGGTTGCAGGGGTCGAGACTCAGCTCCTGGCCCCTGTGTGCGTGTGCGTGCTCATGTATGTGGCTACAGGAGTGGAATCTCAGCTCTTGGCCCTGCATCTCTGCTGGCTACTACTGGGTTTCTTCTCCCCTGACCATGTGAGTCTTAACATATGTTCACGCTATGTATGGACTCTACCTCTACTGCTTTGCTGTCTAGGTCGTTCCACTTCCTGCCCACTCTAAGGTAAAAAAAAATTCCCTGTGACTTATCTGAGTTTTTCTTCCAGATGTTCTGTCGTGTACTTGAGACCTGTATCTCGAACAGTCTTCTCCTGTCCATCTTACCAGCTCTCAGTATTTTTTATGTCATTAAGATGTCACCCCTGGTCCTTTTGTCCTCTTATGTCATCAGGGTTGGTTTCTCTAGTCTCTCTTCATAGCTCATGTTTCTTTGCGCTGGGATTACTCTAGTTACAAATCTCTGCACGTTTTCTGGCTTTTTGACAATCTTGATCAAGTGTGGGTTTCACACTGGTACTGCATTTTGGAAGATGGGCCTGGCATGCCGTATATAGTGTCCTGAATGATTCCTTGTTGAGGTTCCTGGTAAATGTGTGCGTGTTTGTGTTTGCGCGTGGAGGGTGAGGGGGTTGTCCCACCTGTGGGTCCACTTTTCACTTCCCACCACGAAAAAATCTCTGAATCTGAGTACCGTTGTTTTAAGTGTAACATTTCTCTTAATTGAAAGATTTGATACGGTAAAACCCTGAGTGGCATTTTATTGAAGCAGAGAGGAGGGGGGAAGACAAGGGTGGCGTTACTGTTACGTATCACTGTTGTGGTTGTTAGTGGCGGTGGTGTTATTAGTGGTGGAGAGTAGTATTGGTGGTGTTATTAATGGTGGAGAGTAGTATTGGTGGTGTTATTAGTGGTGGAGTAGTATTGGTGGTGTTATTAGTGGTGGAGAGTAGTATTAGTAGTGTTATTAGTGGTGGAGAGTAGTAATGGTGGTGTTATTAATGGTGGAGAGTAGTATTGGTAGTGTTATTAGTGGTGGAGAATAGTATTGGTAGTGTTATTAGTGGTGGAGAGTAGTATTGGTAGTGTTATTAGTGGTGGAGAGTAGTATTGGTAGTGTTATTAGTGGTGGAAAGTAGTATTGGTAGTGTTATTAGTGGTGGAGAGTAGTATTGGTAGTGTTATTAGTGGTGGAGAGTAGTATTGGTAGTGTTATTAGTGGTGAGTAGTATTGGTAGTGTTATTAGTGGTGGAGAGTAGTATTGGTAGTGTTATTAGTGGTGGAGAGTAGTATTGGTGGTGTTATTAGTGGTGGAGAATAGTATTGATAGTGTTATTAGTGGTGGAGAGTAGTATTGGTAGTGTTATTAGTGGTGGAGAGTAGTATTGGTAGTGTTATTAGTGGTGGAGAGTAGTATTGGTAGTGTTATTAGTGGTGGAGATTAGTATTGGTAGTGTTATTAGTGGTGGAGAGTAGTATTGGCAGTGTTATTAGTGGTGGAGAGTAGTATTGGTAGTGTTATTAGTGGTGGAGTAGTATTGGAGTGTTATTAGTGGTGGAGTAGTATTGGATGTATTAGTGGTGAGAGTAATTGATGTTATTAGTGGTGGAGAGTAGTATTGGCAGTGTTATTAGTGGTGGAGAGTAGTATTGGTAGTGTTATTAGTGGTGGAGAGTAGTATTGGTAGTGTTATTAGTGGTGGAGAGTAGTATTGGTAGTGTTATTAGTGGTGGAGAGTAGTATTGGCAGTGTTATTAGTGGTGGAGAGTAGTATTGGTAGTGTTATTAGTGGTGGAGAGTAGTATTGGTAGTGTTATTAGTGGTGGAAAGTAGTATTGGTAGTGTTATTAGTGGTGGAGAGTAGTATTGAGTGTATTAGTGGTGGATGTAGTATTGGTAGTGTATTGTGGGAGGCTGGGTGGTCATCAGGGTGAGAGGTGAGGTCGTTAGAAGGGGTAATGTGATGGTTGAAGTGGGCACCCGCGCCTCCATTACTCCCTCTACTTGACCCCTTACCCCCCTCTCTCTCTCTCTCTCTCTTTCCAGCCCTTCCCTCTCCAGCTCCTCTCTCTCCAGCTCCGTCCTCTCTAGCCCCCCTCTCTCCGGCCTTTCTGTCTCCAGTCCCTCTCTCTCCAGCCCCTCCCTCTCCATCCCCTCCCTCTTCGGCCCCTCTTCATTCCCTCCCTCTCTAACCCCTCCTTCTTCAGCCCCTCCCTCTCAGCCCCTCCCTCTCTAGCCCCTCTCTCGTGGAAGAGCGGACCTCGCCCTCCACCTCAGGTAATATACATAACATAAATACATAACATAATGCATATATGTATAAGTTAAGACTCCGTGCACAAGCTGTGAGGAGGTAACACAGGTCATGTACGAGTTCCTCTCGTTTCTTGGTGGTTACCTGTAAGTTACCTGTAGTCGCTTCCTCATGGCATCGCCCCTGCGGCCCAGTCCAACACCAGGCCCCTTGGTTGCTGGCCTGATCGATCAGGTTCTTGGTGGTCCCCGGACGTAGTTCAGCGTGTACACCACAGCCCGGCTGATCAGAAACTGATTCTAGGAACTTATTGAGGTCACTCTTGAGAATAGCTAGGAGGTTGTTGGTAATTTTCCTTCTGCATGAAGGAAGAGTGCTGACGAGTCGTTGCCCCTTTACACTTATAGAGTTCTTTCTTAGTGTACTTATCACATCCCTGCTTTTTCATTGAAGGTAAGTTGCACCGTCTGCCAAGCCTCGTGTTTTCATGTGACGTGATATTGGTATGTGTTTTGAGGCCAGTGCCTCCAGAATCTTCCAGGTATAGATCATGATTTATCTTTCTCGCCTACGTTCTAAGAGGTACAGTTCAAGGGACTTTGAGGCTCCCAGTAATTTAGGTTCTTGACTTTGATTATACGAGCTGTGAAGGTTCTCTGTATATCCTCCAGTTCTGCAATTTCGCCTGTTTTGAGGGTGGTCGTTAGTATATAGTAATATTCCATGCGTATACAGCAGTATTTCAGCCGATAGAGGACAGACCTGAAGAGTATTATCGATGGCTTGGCATCTGTTATTTTAAAAGTTCTAGTTATTCAGTCTATCATTTTCCTCGCGGATGCAGTAACAACTGTTGTGCTTTTTGAATGGGAATTCCTCTTAAATTATTACTCGCAAATCTCTCACACTATACTTCCGCCCAGTGAAGTAATTTAAGTTTGTCTTGAATCCTGAGTTCTTTTATATTTTCTCAGTTTTATTGCATTATAGTAGAATGTGTCCTCATTGAAGAGTGTTGTCAGTGGCCCACCGGAGTACTTAGTTTATATCAGCGTGGAGGCTCTATCTTCTATGAATGCCACTCTCATACAATTTTTTTTGTCTGCAAAAGATGATATGGTACAATGGTATGTCTCTGTTTATGGCTGATTATGTGGCTTATATATCAGTGCAACAACGAGATTCTGATCTTCAGTTTTAACCTATGAACTTTAATTACATCGATAGTGGTGTTAGGTAACCCAGCGGAAATGAACGATCCCTCCACCTACAGACCAACCCATCCTCCATTGTCTGTATATTTCGGTCGCACCCAAGTAGATTGTACCCTGGGATCCATATTTCACTGTCAAGGTATAGTCTTTTACGTGGGTCTCCGTAAAAGCTGCTAACATTGCATTTTATTTTGTGTGGAGTCCTCTAATAAATGGGACTTTGTTGTTGCTCGGTTGAAGACAATGTATGTTTGCAAACAGGAATGTTGTTACATTGTTTGTTCTTCCTGGTGGTATTGTGGTATTAATTGCAAGGAGGTTGAACGTGAAGGATTTATGGTTCACAATGAAATTTTAAGGTCTAAATACAATCCAAGTAAACATATTTAACTTTTTCTTGACAGTAATGGAAGAGGTAGTGACATTCATGGAAATCATAGAAAAAAAGAGGGCAATTTACCACGTACACATTACTCTTCTTGGTATCAAAGTAGTATTGTACTTATCTTGCAGACTGTTTGACCGGAGCCTGGTGACCCCCACACACCAGGATCAAACATATTGACTGTCTTTCTCAGTTCTTGCTGGAACATCTCAGCTATCACTTGAGTTTTAACTTCTGCCACATAATTGGTTGCATTTTTGCAAGCCGCCTGAGCTTGCCTCCAATCCAAGCTTGATTCAGTTCCAAGCTTGCTGCTGCTATCGTAGGAGTTGGAGAAGTAGGATAATCAAACATACGAATGAAAGACAGTAAGAAGGCAGTAAATACCAGCAACTTACACGGTAAATGACACAAATTTATTCACTTACGACACTTTTATTGAAGAGGTTTCATTCTTGAGATCTTGATCACTCGAAGACTCCAGAACCCAAGTGTTTTCAGTAATGGTGTACTGAGTGAATGTAATTGTCCTCTTCCGCCATGCAAATAAATCATAGCAGAAAATATAGGTACCACTAACAATGACAAACAGCCCTAACTAAAATACATTAACATTAAAAATGTAACATATAAGAAATAGGCTAACAATACGCCCACTAAGTAAGAGTCAAGTGAATGATAATATAAACAATAGATAAAAGAGCAGTGGAAAAATTAGCCTTAAGACTAAACACAGTAGAACTGTATTAAGAAAAACAGATATTACCTGGCCACAGGTAATGGACGGATGTATATCTTGATTAACATACGAGAAAATAAGCTGCAAGGAAGCATGAAGAGAAGAAAGCAGTAATGATGAACATATAAGAAAGGTATGATCAATAAAGCAGTCTAATTTAACAAATGACAAGAACACGGCATATTAAGCGAAATGAAAATATACAAAAGTACAGAATCGATAGAAGATTATAATAAGGAGATGGCAAGAGAAAACAGGGTAGATAAAGCATTAATGGAATAAATAGCAAGACAAAAATTAGACACGCCAGGTATCTCTGGGAAAAAGAAAAATGAGGTAGTAATAGAATACAATAAGTATAAAAACAACATAAGTAAAAAACAGTGAAACAAATAGGAATATGAAATAGACAAAAATATGTGGAAAGAACATCAGCAACAAGGGCATGGTAATACATATGAAATTTCCCCTACTGTATCTTCTAAACCTGCCTTATAAGACTAATAATTATACTTGACAGTGTTTCTAACAGACCTAGTCAAGCGTTAATAATAACACAAATGGACGCTAGGTCGCCTAGACTAGATATGTCAGATAATAAAATGATATGGGACCAAAACTTCACCAAAGCAATGGAGAACGTACCAGTGAAGACCCAGAGAGGTTTTCATACACTGCCTACCCTACGTATTGTGTCTGATATTAGCACAGATCTTGCGAAGTTCCACAGAAAGACGTACCCAGGCATGCAGCTCCTGGGTCACTCAGGTACAGGTGAAGCCACTCAGAATGTTCATATTTTGTGTCACTCAGGTACAATTGAAGCCACTCAGAATGTTTGAATTTTTATGTCACTCAGAATGTTTGAATTTTTGTGTCACTCAGAATGTTTGAATTTTTGTGTCACTCAGAATGTTTGAATTTTTGTGTCACTCAGAATGTTTGAATTTTTGTGTCACTCAGAATGTTTATGTTTTGCGTCACTCAGGTACAGGTGAAGCCACTCAGAATGTTTATATTTTGCGTCACTCAGATACAGGTGAAGCCACTCAGAATGCTCGTGTTTTGTGTCACTCAGGTGCAAGTGAAGCCACTCAGAATGCTCGTGTTTTGTGTCACTCAGGTGCAAGTGAAGCCACTCAGAATGCTCGTGTTTTGTGTCACTCAGGTGCAAGTGAAGCCACTCAGAATGTTCATGTTTTGTGTCACTCAGGTACAGGCGAAGCCACTCAGAATGCTCGTGTTTTGTGTCACTCAGGTGCAAGTGAAGCCACTCAAAATGTTCATGTTTTGTGTCACTCAGGTACAGGCGAAGCCACTCAGAATGCTCGTGTTTTGTGTCAATCATTGCATCGCATCATTAAAAGTGCTCTCAATATTTTGGTATAATATTACCCAGAAGCCTTTCCCATATCGTGTCAAATTTTATGTCAATAAGTATTTTATTCAGGTGTGTGTTTTCAGCTGAATGAAGCATGTGGGTTTAGTGTTTTTATGAGCAAATGATTTTCCCAGGTTTATGATGTATACTAATTTTACAGGGGACTGATGTTTAACACGGGACTGGTGTTTAACACGGGATTGATGTTTTACACAGGACTGGTGTTTTACACAGGACTGGTGTTTTAAACGGGACTGGTGTTTTAAGAGAGAAGGAAGTGACCTGGGATAAACAGTTCCAGTAGAGTACACATCTCGGTGTTTATATCCAATAGATGTAAAAACATCATTAATGCAACACTTAAAAAAATCAGATTTAAATCAATTATCGTGTACGTACTAGGTATACAAGAACACAGACATGGAGGAACATTACATCAGGGCTTACTGGCCCATGCTAGGTAGGTTCAACTCACACCCACACATACCCACTCATGTACCTGTCTAACCCATGTTTAAAGCTCTCCATCTTTCTCGCTATTCATTGCCGTTTTGGGGACGGGGGGGGGGGGGGTAAGGTTGCAGAGACTGTGGTCGGCAAAACTCCACCACCCATACATCTTATTAATTTCACGACATGGCGAGATTCTCATTTCCTGGGCAAGAGTGGTGGACAGTTGATCTGGTATTGTATCTAGGAAAGTTCCTGGGTTGTTGTGATCTCTAGAAAATTTGGTTGAGCAACAGTTAGGACTACACACACAGTTCCTTTGTATACTCTGTGGCCTAGTCAATTAGTCATTCACACACACACACACACACACACATAAACACACACACAGGCCTAGTGTCTAATCGACATGTGCCTAGGACAAAATGGTAACTAGCACACATACATACATACATACACACACACACACACACACACACACACACACACACACACACACACACACACACATATATATATATATATATATATATATATATATATATATATATATCTAATATTATTAACACATCGGCCGTTTCCCACCAAGGCAGGGTGGCCCGAAAAAGAAAAACTTTCATCATCACTGTCTTGCCAGAGGCGTGCTTACACTACAGTTAGAATACTGCAACATTAACACCCCTCCTTCAGAGTGCAGACACTGTAAATTCCATCTCCAGGATTCAAGTCCGGGCTGCCGGTTTTCCTGAATTCCTTCATAAATGTTACCTTGATCACACTCCAACAGTACATCAAGTCCTAAAAACCATTTGTCTACATTCACTCCTATCAAATACGCTCATGAATGCTTGCTGGAAGTCCAAGCCCCTCGCACACAAAACCTCATTTACCCCCTCCCTCCAACCTTTCCTAGGCTGACCCCAACCCCGCCTTCCCTCCACTACAGATTTATACACTCTCGAAGTCATTCTATATTGTTCCATTCTCTCTACATATCCGAACTACCTCAACAACCCCTCCTCAGCCCTCTGGATAATAGTTTTGGTAATCCCGCACCTCCTAATTTCCAAACTACGATTTCTCTGCATTATATTCACACCACACATTGCCCTCAGACACGACATCTCAACTGCCTCCAGCCTTCTCCTCGTTGCAACATTCACTACCCATGTTTCACACTAATATAAGAGTGTTGGTATAAATATACTCTCATACATTTCCTTATTTGCTTCCATGGACAAAGTTCTTTATCTTCACAGACTTCTAAGTGCACCACTCATCCTTTTCCCCTCATCATTTCTATGATTCACCTCATCCTTCATCCTTCATCCTTCAGTAGGCTGAGGTCAGTGGTCACGTGTGGTCATACCTGTCCTAAGCTGCTTGGGGTGATACCGAGCACATGGCTCACTGCAGTGTTTTAGAATCTCAGGTTGAAGTGTTGAAGAAGGAGGTTCTACTTCTTCAGGAGGAAAATAGGAGGCTGAAGCTTCGCCTAGATGGGTGTGGGAGTGAGTGTGAGATGGTTGGAGCTGGTAAGGAGGAAATGGTTACCAACAGTGAAAGTGGCAGCCGCTTTAAGTGGAAAGTGGTTCACAATTCAGGAAGAAGGAAGATAAAGAAGGTTAACAGAGAAGATGTGAAGGTAGGAAATCGATTCTCTGTTCTCCAGGACGAGTGTACTTCAGTGGTTAGCGAGTGGCGAGTGGTACCCAGTAATGGGAGGAGCATCAAAATAAGGAAAGTTAAGAGAGAAGATTTGAAGGTAGGAAATAGCTTCTCTGTTATTCAGGATGAGTGTACTCCAGTGGGCAGTGAAGGTAAAGGTACTACTTCCCCTGCTAATAGAGGTAAGAGAATTCTTGTGGTAGGTGACTCACAGGTAAGATATATGGACCGTGCTTTCTGTAATAGGAATAGGGAGGTGAGAGAGAGGGTGTGCTTCCCTGGAGCTGGTGTTGGTGACATAGTCAACAGGTTGGATAATATCATGTCAGGTAATGGGAACAAGCCCATTATCTGTCTCAGTGCTGGTGGAAATGATATTGGGAAGGGTAGGAGAGAAGAGCTGTTGGATAAGTACAGGTCAGCTATAGAGCTAATCAAGTCTAAGGGAGGGGTCCCAATTATATGTAGCATCTTGCCTAGAAGGAGAGTGGGAAATGAATGGTTGTCTAGGGTAATTGGTGTAAATTGCTGGCTAGACAGATACTGCAAGGAACTTGCAATCCCATTCATTGACAACTGGGACAACTTTTATGGCAAACATGATATGTATGCAAGGGATGGGGTACATCTCTCTGGGACAGGGGTGGAAGCACTTGCCAACTCGATTGAGAGGGCCATTGCTGACATGCCTAGGATTTTAAACTGATAGAGGATAGAGGTATGGGTGTATGTGGGAAACAGTCAGTTTGCAACACTAGGGCTGAAAACAGTAAATTTATAAAAGAAATTCATCATAAATTTACAAATAAAGACAATGGATCAAGTCAGCAAACAAAGGGAGACAGTAGAGGAAACAAGAGACTAGCTCCCTTAAGGTTTACTATACTAATAGCAGGAGTGTAAGAAATAAGATAGATGAGTTAAGATTAATTGCAAGTGCAGGAAACATAGATATTATTGCTATAACAGAGACCTGGCTCAATCTGAAAGATAGAGAGTTGCCTTCTGAATGTCACATACAAGGCTATAAATTATTCCACACTGATAGGGTCGACAGGAAGGGTGGTGGAGTAGCGATGTATGTCAGAGACAATTTAAACTGTTGTGTTAGACAAGATATAAAATTAGAAGCGTCAGCCACTGAATCTGTTTGGTTACAGCTTCTTGAAGGCCGTGTAAAACTTATTTTGGGTGTGATTTACAGGCCCCCAAATCTTGATAGGGAGTGCAGTAAACTTCTATGGGATGAAATTCGTAAGGCATCTGCATATGAAAATGTTGTGCTAATGGGAGATTTCAACTTTAGACAAATTGACTGGATCAATTTGACAGGAAATTTAGAGTCAAGTGACTTTCTTGATACGATTCAGGATTGTTTTTGAAACAGTTGGTGACAGAACCAACTAGAGGAAATAACCTGCTAGACTTGGTTCTTGCCAGCAGGGAATCGCTAATTAATAATCTTGAGGTTAATGATGAGCTTGGGGGAAAGTGATCACAAATCACTCAGTTTTAATATATCATGGAATTACCTAATAATGACAATCAAGTCTCTGTCCCTGACTTCCGCCTGGCTGATTTCATAGGACTGAAAAATTACCTGGGTGGGCTGAACTGGAATGATCTGACAGTGGGTCAGGTAGGTGGTGATTGCCAATATGACGTTTTCCAGAGAATAGTTCTAGCTGCTCAGACAACTTATGTTCCTAATGGGGAAATCAGATCAAACAAAAATGATCCTAAATGGATGAACAATAGATTAAAACATCTCATTGGTCAAAAGAGAGGCATATATAGGCGAATCAAAAGAGGAGAGGGGCAATTAAGTAATCAATATATTCAGTTAAAGAGAGAAATAAAAAGGGAATAAGAAAAGCAAAAAGAGACTATGAGGTTAAAGTTGCAAGAGAATCGAAAACTAACCCAAAAGGATTTTTCAGGTATACAGAAGTAAGATTAGGGACAAGATAGGCCCACTCAAAAGTTACTCAGGTCAGCTCACCGTCAGTGATAAGGAAATGTGTAGAATTTTTAACACTTACTTCCTCTCAGTTTTTACACAGGAAGATACTAGCGATATTCCAGAAATAATAAATTATGTAGACCAGGACGATAGTAAACTATGCACGATCAGGGTCACAAGTGACATGGTCCTTAGACAAATAGATAAATTAAAACCTAACAAATCCCCAGGCCCTGATGAACTGTATGCAAGGGTTCTAAAGGAATGTAAAGAGGAGCTTAGCAAACCTATGGCTAATCTTTTCAACATATCACTGCAAACTGGCATGGTGCCAGATAAGTGGAAAATTGCAAATGTAATACCTATTTTCAAAGCAGGAGACAGGTCCTTAGCTTCGAACTATAGACCAATAAGCCTAACCTCCATAGTGGGAAAATTTATGGAATCAATAATTGCCGAGACAATTCGCAGCCATCTTGAAAAGCATAAATTAATCAACGAATCTCAGCACGGTTTTACAAAAGGGCGTTCCTGCCTTACAAATTTAATAACTTTTTCACTAAGGTATTTGAGGAGGTAGATCATGGTAATGAATATGATATTGTGTATATGGACTTCAGTAAGGCTTTTGATAGAGTCCCACATCAGAGACTATTGAGGAAAATTAAGGCACACGGAATAGGAGGAGAAATTTTTTCCTGGATAGAGGCATGGTTGACAAATAGGCAGCAGAGAGTTTGCATAAATGGGGAGAAATCAGAGTGGGAAGCGTCACAAGTGGTGTTCCACAGGGGTCAGTATTGGGCCCCTTGTTGTTCACAATCTACATAAACGACATAGATGAGGGAATAAATAGCGACATAAGCAAGTTTGCCGATGACACCAAAATAGGCCGTCCAATTCATTCAAATGAGGACATTAGAGCACTCCAGGACGATTTGAATAGACTGATGCAGTGGTCGGAGAAGTGGCAGATGCAGTTTAATATAGATAAATGCAAAGTTCTAAATATTGGACAGGACAATAACCATGCCACATATAAACTAAATAATGTAGATCTTAATACTACTGATTGCGAAAAGGATTTAGGAGTTCTGGTTAGCAGTAATCTAAAACCAAGACAGCAGTGCATAAGTGTTCGCAATAAAGCAAACAGAATCCTTGGCTTCATATCAAGAAGCATAAATAATAGGAGTCCTCAGGTTGTTCTTCAACTCTATATATCCTTGGTTAGGGCTCATCTAGATTATGCTGCACAGTTTTGGTCTCCGTATTACAGAATGGATATAAATGCACTGGAAAATGTACAAAGGAGGATGACTAAGTTGATTCCATGTATCAGAAATCTTCCCTATGAGGATAGACTGAGGGCCCTGAATCTGCACTCTCTAGAAAGGCGTAGAATTAGGGGGGATATGATTGAGGTATATAAATGGAAAACAGGAATAAATAAAGGGGATGTAAAAAGCGTGCTAAAAATATCTTGTATTGACAGGACTCGAAGCAATGGCTTTAAGTTGGATAAATTCAGATTCAGAAGGGATATAGGAAAGCATTGGTTTGGTAATAGAGTTGTCGATGAGTGGAACAAACTCCCGAGTACAGTTATAGAGGCTAAAACGTTGTGTAGTTTTAAAAATAGGCTAGATAAATATATGAGTGGGTGCGGGTGGGTGTGAGTTGTACCTGACTAGTTTGTGCTACTAGGTCAGATGCCGTGCTCCTTCCTTAAGTGAATGTAACCTGACCTGGCTGGGTCGGGGCATTGGCTTAAGCCGGTGGGAGAATTGGACCTGCCTCGCATGGGCCAGTAGGCCTGCTGCAGTGTTCCTTCTTTCTTATGTTCTTCTTATGTTCTTAAATATCTGAATACATTCACCTCCTCCATACTCTCTCCCTCCAATCTGATATCCAATCTTTCGTCACCTGTTTTTTTTATCCTCATCACCTTACTCTTTCCTATATTCACTTTTAATTGTCTTCTTTTACATACCCTACCAAACTCATCCACCAACCTCTGCAACTTCTCTTCAGAATCTCCCAAAAGCACAGTGTCATCAGCAAAGAGGAACTGTGACAACTCCCACTTTGTGTTAGATTCTTTATCTTTTAACCCCACACCTCTTGCCAACTCCTGAGCATTCACTTCTCTTACAACCCCATCTATAAATATATTGAACAACCATGGTGACATCACACATCATATATATATATATATAATGTCGTGCCGATTATGTAAAACTTGCGATTTTGGCTTAAATAGCAACGCTCACCTTGCCATATAAGACAAGTGAAAATTTGTGTATGCAATAATTTCGCCAAAATCATTCTGAACATAACGAAAAAAATATATTTCATTGTGTTTGTTTATTATTAAATTAATGTTAACGTATCTAAAATATATTTAGTTGGGTTAGGCTAAATTAACTTGCGCTTGTTGTAATAAGGTTAGGCAGGTTTTCAAAGTTTCTCTTGGTACTAAATTATAAATTCTTACATTAACATAAATGAAAAAAATATATCTTTAAACGTATAAGAGAAAATTTTAGAAAGGACTTAATTTTAGATGAGTTCTTGCTAATTGACCAGTTTTACCTAATCGGCACGACATATATATATATATATATATATATATATATATATATATATATATATATATATATATATATATATATATATATATATATATATATATATATGTCGTGCCGATTAGGTAAAACTGGTCAATTAGCAAGAACTCATTTAAAATTAAGTCCTTTCTGAAATTTTCTCTTATACGTTTAAAGATATATTTTTCATTTATGTTAATGTAAAATTCATAATTTTGTACCAAGAGAAACTTTGAAACCTACCTAACCTTATTACAACAAACGCAATTTAATTTAGTCTAACCCAACTAAATATATTTTAGATACGTTAACATTAATTTAATAATAAACAAACACAATGAAATATATTTTTCGTTATGTTCAGAATGATTTTGGCGAAATTATTGCATACACAAATTTTCACTTGTCTTATATGGCAAGGTGAGCGTTGCTATTTAAGCCAAAATCGCAAGTTTTACCTAATCGGCACGACATATATATATATATATATATATATATATATATATATTTTTTTTTTTTTTTTTTTTTTTTTGAACACGTCGGCCGTTTCCCACCGAAGCGGGGTGGCCCAAAATGAAAAACGAAAGTTTCCCCTTTTACATTTAGTAATATATACAGGAGAAAGGGTTACTAGCCCCTTGCTCCTGGCATTTTAGTCGCTTCTTACGACACGCATGGCTTACGGAGGAAGAATTCTGTTCCACTTCCCCATGGAGATAAGAGGAAATAAGAACAAGAACTAGTAAGAAAATAGAAGAAAACCCAGAGGGGTGTGTATATATATGCTTGTACATGAATGTGTAGTGTGAGACAGAAAAAAGACACCAGCAATCCTACCATCATGTAAAACAATTACAGGCTTTCGTTTTACACTCACTTGGCAGGACGGTAGTACCTCCCTGGGCGGTTGCTGTCTACCAACCTACTACCTAGAATATATATATATATATATATATATATATATATATATATATATATATATATATATATATATATGTTGTGCCGAATATGTAAAACTTGCGATTTTTGCTTAAATAGCAACGCTCTTCTTGCCGAAGAAGGCAAACAAAAATTTGTGAATTCAATAATTTCGCAAAAATCATTCTGAACCTAGCGAAAAAATATATTTCATTGTGTTTATTATTGAATTATTGTAAACTTATCTAAAATATATTTAGTTGGATTAGGCTAAATTAAATTGGGCTTGTTATAATAAGGTTAAGCAAGGTTTCTAAGGTTCTTTTGATTCAAAGTTATAAATTTTTATATTAACATAAATGAAAAATAATATATCTTTAAACGTATAAGAGAAAATTTTTAGGACTTAATTTTAAATGAGTTCTTGCTAATTGACCAATTTTACCTATTCGGCACGACATATATATATATATATATATATATATATATATATATATATATATATATATATATATATATATATATATATATATATATATGTGTGTGTGTGTGTGTATGTGTATGTGTGTGTGTGTGCATGTGCATGTGTGTGTGTACTCACCTAATTGTGGTTGCAGGGGTCAAGACTCAGCTCCTGGCCCCGCCTCTTCACTGATCGCTACTGGGTCCTCTCTCTCCCTGCTCCATGAGCTTTATCAGACCTCATCTTTAAGCTACGTATGGTTCCTGCCTCCAGTACATCACTTTCTAGACTATTCCACTCTGTGTGTGTGTGTGTGTATGTATGTATATATGTATTGAATCTCTCCCTCTCCTTCTCCCTTTTCCCCTCTCCCTTCTTTCTTCCCTCTTCCTCTCTTCCCCCTCCCCCTGTCCTATACAAATAGCCGGAGCACGAAATAGTTGAACTAAGACTAATTGCATGTGCAGGAAACATAGATATTATTGCAGTAACAGAGACCTGGTTCCATTTTAAAACTCGGAACATGCCTGTTGAATGCCACATGCAAATTGCCCCAGACTGATAGAAACAACAGGGAAGGGGCAGAGTTTCCACGTGTGTTAGGGGGAAAACCTGAACTATTGTGTCAAATAAGGGTTGAACGTAAATGAACACACGTTCAACTAAGATATTTGCTTGAAGGAAAGAGAAACACAAATGCGGTTGACTACTGTCCTTATTAACAACTTTTCAAGTCACAATCAGATCTGTATGTCTCTTTTTCTATCGAGTTCGTATTTTACACCACTTCTCTACATATTTGGTTTAAACTTTTAAAATGTAGCATTGGTCAAGATGAATTAATATTGTAGAGAATGACTATATGTTCATTTACCTAACATCATCTCAATATTCTCATCAGTATTCATCTTGTCGGACATTGCAAACTAATGAACATTTGAAGCCATGCTCATCAATAATACTTAAATGACTGCAGGTGTGAGTTACAGACTAGATAGCGACCACAGTAAGCTTCTTTGGGACGAAATTGTAAATCCATCTCCGGAAATGTGGCTTTACTTGGAGAGTTTATTTATAAGCAAATTGACAGGAACAATTTGAGGGGAGATTTTAAAAAATGACACTCCGGTGTTTTGGCAAAAAGGGAAGTCAGAATAAACATTCATGGGGTGAATAAGGATCTTGGAAGAAACTATTGCAAATCTGTTAGTTTCAATACTTCATGGAAATACGATAATCACGACTACACAGCCAAGGCTCCTCATTTCGCTGTAAGAGTTGATGGGACCACCTAGCTAGCAGTAACCTGACCAGGAATTTTAAGTAAAGGAAACATAAATAGTTGTGAAGATTGTTGCCACTATAGCATTTTCCCCGAGTGTTTTACACTCTGCCCAGGATTATTCCTCACAGAGAATTGTGATCAAACAAAAAGCAAACTAAATTAATAAACAAAAGATTAAAATATCCGAGTAAAAAGAGTAGAATTTACAGGTGAATCAAAGGAGGAGAAAATCACCTTATGAACCAATATACACAGCTCAAAACTGAAAAAAAATATATAGGATTAAGAAAAGTCGAGAGAGAATATAAAATTAAATTTAATTGGTAATTCAAGATCAAAACCTTTTTCTAGATACACACACAATATATGTGATTAAGATTTTAGAAAAGATAGGCCTGCTTAAATTTAATGCTGGGCAGCTTACTGATAATGGCAAAGAAATGTGTACCATTTATAAAAGACTATATTTTTACACAACCTAGTCTCTTCAATAAGTCATTACAAACGGGTATCGTGCCGGAAATGCGGAAGATGTCCAGTGTGATCTGTTTAAGATGGAGATGCTATAACTATGCATCGTTGGTAAGGTCTCCTTTGGAGTAGATTATTTCCTTCCTCCACATTACAGAATGAACATAAATGCGTTGAAAAATTACAAAGAAACAGAGAAGAATGACACAATTAGTCCCCTGTATCAGGACTCATTTATACGAAGAGAGAACCTTGAACGTACACACTACTGACAGGCGGAGGAGGAGGGAACATATAGCTCTGGGGTTCGAGGGGAAGACAGGCATAAATAGAGGAAATATAAACCAGGTATTGAGGATATCAAACCAAGAAAGAACTCGAAACAACAGATTAAGTTTGATAAGCTCGGGTTTATAAAGAAGTAGGGAAGTGTTTGTTAACCCAAATGGCTGTAGACGAGTGGAACAAACTGCCGAGTAGAACAAAAAGTCACAATACCATGATTGGAACAATACACAAATAACCCGCACATAGGAGAAAGCTTACCACGACATTTCGGTCCGACTTGGACCGAAACGTCGTGGTAAGCTCTCTCCTAGGTGCGGGTTATTTGTGTAAACTGCCAAGTATCGCCATTATAACTATTATCTTGAGTAGCTTTAACTGAGCGAGAATAATTGAGAGTAAGACCTGCCTAGCAGTGGTTAACAAACCTATTACAGTACTCGTATATTCTTATGACTTCTCTTTCTCATCTTAAGCTAACTCATCTAATCATCCCAGTCTTAATCTAACTCATCTAACCATCTGTCTTAAACTAACTTATCTACCAGAGTACATTGGTACCAACACTCTTGTATGGGTGTGAGGCATGGATTTTAAACGTTACAACTGGAGGATGCTGCAGGCAGTGGAGATGTCGGGTTTTAGGGAAGTGTGTAATGTGAATATTAGGCAGAAAATTCAGACCTTGGAAATTAAAAGATGTGGGGTTATCAAAAGTATTAATCAGAAAACTGAAAAGAGGGTTCTTGAGGTGGTTTGGACATTTAGAAATGATGGAACAAAATAGGATGATTTGGAGGGTGTAAAATCTGGGGCGGAGGAGAAGAGGGGTAGGGGTCGTCCCAGGAAAGGTTGGAGGGAGAGGATAAAGGTTTTGAGTGAAAAGGGATTGGACATCGAACAGGCTTTTGTGCGCACATTAGATGGGAGTGGAGGCAAGTGGTTTTGATGACTTGACGTGCTGTTAGCGTGTGAGCAAGATAACATTTATGAAGGGATTCAGGGAAACCGGTTAGTCGGACTTGTGTGCTGGAAGTGGGAACTACAGCGCCTGCACTCAGGAGGAGCAGTGGTAATGTTACAGTTTGGAGGAGCATCTGAACTGTGATATCGGCGCGCATTTAGCAAGACAGTGAGTGGGGTGGGGTTGAGTTTAGGGTGGGGTTGAGGTTAGGCTGGGGTTGAGGTTAGGCTAGGGTTTAGGTTAGGCTGGGGTTGAGGTGAGACTAAGGTTGGGGTGAGGCTATGGGGGAGGTTAAAATAAAGGCTGAGGTGATGCTTGGGTCGATTGACTAGATGTATTTAGTGTCGGGTGTCCACACTATATACCCAGTGTGAGCTTTGTGAGAGGTGTCCTCACGATGCGAGTCCACACAGTGTCAGGTTCCTCACCCACTTTCTCCACACAGTGTAAGGATCCTCACCCACTTTCTCCACAGTGTAAGGTTCCTCACCCACTTTCTCCACACAGTGCAAGGTTCCTCACCCTCTGAGGTTCCTGTATTATAAAACTGGTGCAGACCAAGTTTCACGGACGCCCGCCTGGTCTTTCATGTCAAACACTTGGTCCTAAAGTTTTCCCGACTTGTGCTTTCTTATAAAATTACCGTCGCGTAGTCCACCTTTTCCCGCTCGTACCTGCCTTTTATCTCTCTCTTCCTATAAGGCATTTAAGGAATTAGAGCCACTCTTCCTTGCGTCCAACATGATTCACTCTTCCTTGCGTCCAACATGATTCACTCTTCCTTGCGTCCAACATGATCCACTCTTCCTTGCGTCCAACATGATTCACTCTTCCTTGCGTCCAACATGATTCACTCTTCCTTGCGTCCAACATGATCCACTCTTCCTTGCGTCCAACATGATTTACTTTTCCTTGCGTCCAACATGATCCACTCTTCCTTGCGTCCAACATGATCCACTCTTCCTTGCGTCCAACATGATCCACTCTTCCTTGCGTCCAACATGATCCACTCTTCCTTGCGTCCAACATGATTCACTCTTCCTTGCGTCCAACATGATCCACTCTTCCTTGCGTCCAACATGATCCACTCTTCCTTGCGTCCAACATGATCCACTCTTCCTTGCGTCCAACATGATTCACTCTTCCTTGCGTCCAACATGATCCACTCTTCCTTGCGTCCAACATGATTCACTCTTCCTTGCGTCCAACCTGATATTCTTTTGTTGTGCAAATTGTTATGGATATTTGTTAGGGTTATAGATATTATGGATATTTTTAATAGATTTTTCCCACGTTGAAGAAACAACACAACAAACCTTACCTCATATTACCGAGAATAATCTAATGTAACCCAACGCAACCTAACCTAACCTAATTCACTCCAACCTAACTTAACCCATCAGTTTCGCCGAGGACCAACATTCAATAATAGCCCATTTTTATTATGACGTTTCACCTACGTGAGGCTTTATCAATTAATTGATAAAACCTCATGTAGGTGAAATATAGAAATAAAAGACCTTTGGTTATTTGTCTTAATAACCACTTGTCAGCCATGACATACTTCAACTTCGTCTCTTGACGACAAATTAAAAAGCGTAACTACGGCTTATGGATGACTCGGAATTTTTTTTCACGCAGATGAGTTTTACAGGCTAAGAGCTGTTATTCTACCTCAGCCTATTTAAAGGCCTAGCCCCATCTAAGGTATACTACCAACCCCTGGGATTCTACCCTCGACAGTCGACTAACACCCAGGTACCTACCTACTGCTAGGTGAACAGAAGAAGCAAAGGTGAGTAAACATGCCCAAAATTTTCACTCCTGCCGGGGATCGAACGACGGGCCCTCAGTATGTGAGCTGAGTGTGCTTCCAACCGAGCCACAGAAGAAAGGGTACCTCTGTAAATATGACAGCATAACAGTGTACTGTGATAGGTAGAATTGAGTTGATTAGCTAGTAAGTAAGTTTATTCAGGTATACACAAATACAGTTACATAGATTATCATACATAGCAGCATATGTGTAGAGAACCTCGGATAACCCAAAAAAGTCAGACTGACTTATTTCTATTGGGGTCCTTTTATTACCTTATTATTATACCATAAAGGAGATAATATCTTATTATTATACTATGAAGGAGATATACTAGGAATAAGGTAAAATGAGTTATTTATATTTACATGTGTGTTAACTAAAAAATTAAAAAATCATTCTCCTCCCTTTCTGTTGCTACATTCATTAGGTACCTTTAGGCTCTCTTCTTGAACTGGTTCATGCTATGACTGGCTTTGACATGTGCAGGCAGTCTGTTCCATTCCTTTATTGTTGTACAATAAAAGGTGTTTGAAGCCTGGCCACTGACTGTGGGTACTACAAAGTTGTGCTCTCTCCCCCTAGTACTATGACTGCTTTGGTTCCCAGCCTTGACAAAATTGGCAGCAAGATATTCTGGACACTGTTTGTGAGCAATTTTGTAAACTTGATTCAACTTAAGTTGTTTTACTCTGTCTTCAACATTCAGTATATCCAATTGTTGTAATTCATCCTGGCCTCCATGTTCTCTTGGACCCAGGTCCAGGATGAATCTTACTATTTTGATCTGGGTGATTTGTAGTCTTTCAGTTTTTTTGTCAAGGCAGAGTACCATGAAGAGCAAGCGTAGTCAATATGATATTGTATAAGGGCTAAACATAGGGTCCTGCGAGCCTCAGTAGGTAGACACTGTGCTTATCTGTAGAGGAACTTCAGTCTGGCATTCGCTTTCTTTATTACACGGTTACCTATCAATTCTCCTGACATGCATGGGTCAAAGGGTATGGCTTCCGTTTTTCCGAGATGTAACGATAGTTTGTTGTCTACTAACCATTTGCTGCAGGACTCCAGTTCCAGTGTTATTACATTAGCTATCTTGTGGGTCTTTACCTTACACTAACAGACCACTGTCATCTTCATACAGTAGGAGTTTGCACTTGACACTGATAGGCATGTCGTTAACACAACATAGGAATAATAAGGGACCCAGAATACTACCTTGGGGAACTCCACATGCTATCGGCAGGGGTTCTGATACTGTTTTGTTGATTTTGACAATTTGTTTCCTATTGCTAAGATAGGACTTAAACCAGTCTATGGAACCTATGCCGATAGCTTGAAGTTTCTTACATAATATATTGTGGTTGACAGTATCGAAGGCCTTTTGCAAGTCTAAGGTTACCATTCCTATGAGGTTCCCTATACCCCAACTGTTTTAGTTGTTGCCAGAGCTTTCTGGGGTTATTCTTATACTCTTCGATTTTTGAGCAATAGTGCCTTGCCTTTGCTCCTTTTATAAGCCTCTGCACTTTGTTCCTCATCCTTTGGAATTCATTTAGCGTTGCAATATCTTGTTTGTTTGCCTTAAATGTTTTTAGCAACTGGTCTCTGAATTTCATATTATCTAATATCTCAGTAGTCATCCAGGGTTCAGTTCTTCGTTTAATAATAACCTCTTTAACTGGTGCAATATTATCAAGGATGGCAGTGAACATTGTTTTGAATTTTTCCCAGGCATCATTTACGTCCGTGCAACTTGTTATCACTGTCCAGTCACAATTGTGTAGCCTATTTACCAGTGTTTCTTTACTGTAGTTTCTAGTTGACCTAATTTTTATTGTCCTGTGTAGGCCTATCCGTTCTCTAGTGATTTTCCTGGTGCAGTAAATGATGAAATGATCACTAAGGCCTGTGGTAATGACCCCTGACTGACTAATGTTCTCAGGGCGGTTACAAAGTATGTGGTCAATTAGAGTGGCTGAGAACTGTGTGATCCTGGTTGGTGTATTAATTAGTTGAGTGTAACTATTTAAACCCAGAATTTGCTTATAACTTTTACATAGCCCGTTATTTTGCTGTTGAAAACAGATATTGAAGTCTCCCAGTATTACTGTCTCGCCATTGTTATCAAGTCCGGACAAGACTCTTGAAAAGTCCTCTAAGAACTGGTCATGGGTGGGAGGGCGGTAACTAGTTCCTACTAAGATGGGTTTGGTCTTGGGAAGCAACACTTCAAACCATAGAATCTCCAGTTTATTGTCATTTAAATCAGGTCTTGGGTTGTAGGCTAAGTCATTTCTTATGTAGGCACATACCCCACCACCTTTTCTATTCCTATATAAGCGTTTTATATTGTGACCTTCTATTTTGACCTCGTCGTCAGTCACCGTATCATCCAACCAGGATTCAGAGATGGATATAACTGCCGCCCTAGTTCTGTTAGCTAGAATCCTAATCTCTTCCAATTTTGGAAAAAGTTATCTTGCGTTGACATGAATAAAGTGAAGGCCTGTTTTCATAAAACAATCATAATCATCAATATATGGCAGGGGTCATTTGTGTTAAAATTCGGTAAATTAGTGTCATCATTGCTAAAGGGTAACTGTGCCAAAGTGCATTTGTTACAAACAAAATGAAATCTGGCACCATTACCATAATCGAACATTCATCCATTATGCACCCACCTCTTACACAATTTACATAAGGTATATTTACTGTTCTTGTTTCGTACCTTAGTAAAGAGAAGAAAATGTGCCTGTGAAAAGAGCAGTAATGTTACCATCAAGACTGGTATGAACCTCCAGTCTTGGAGGGAAATGGGCCAAATAACATTACAGTAAATTTCGTTAAAAAATTGTGAGATAAGCATTCTTCTCGTAAGCCATTTTGGCATTCACAAATAAGGTTAAGTCACAATTATAGCATTCGATGGCGACCATACAACAGAGATTTATGAAAGTTTAATAACCCGGGGCAAGAGAACTTAATCGATACTTCGAGTTTTTTTTTTTTATTATCGACCCATCTTCTCTGGAATTAATTAATTCGTGTTTCAAAAACTTCGAAAAAATGCTGGATGAAAGAGAAAAGTTAAAGAGTGTGGCTAAGACAGGCACAAGGTGGGAAGGACACTCGTAACGAGAGGTGAGATATCATCGTTCCCAGACGCTTTGTCTATTAAGATTCACAAGGCCTTTGTGGACTTTCCGGTAAGGTAAATCAATATTAGCATATTCAGAATGTGAAGGTCAGGAGGGCATGGGTGCTTAAATAAGAAGTCAGAAAGTTACAAGTACTAGAATGAGAGGGCAGGAGAACAGGGATACTGGAATGAGAGAGAAGAACAGGGATACTGGAATGAGAGAGCAGGAGAACAGGGATACTGGAATGAGAGAGCAGGAGAAGAGGGATACTGGAATGAGAGAGCAGGAGAAGAGGGATACTGGAATGAGAGGGCAGGAGAACAGGTATACTGGAATGAGAGAGCAGGAGAACAGGTATACTGGAATGAGAGAGCAAGAGAACAGGGATACTGGAATGAGAGGGCAGGAGAACAGGGATACTGGAATGAGAGAGCAAGAGAACAGGGATACTGGAATGAGAGGGCAGGAGAACAGGGATACTGGAATGAGAGAGCAAGAGAACAGGGATACTGGAATGAGAGAGCAGGAGAACAGGGATACTGGAATGAGAGAGCAAGAGAACAGGGATACTGGAATGAGAGAGCAGGAGAACAGGGATACTGGAATGAGAGAGCAAGAGAACAGGGATACTGGAATGAGAGAGTAGGAGAACAGGGATACTGGAATGAAAGGGCAGGAGAACAGGGATACTGGAATGAGAGAGCAGGAGAACAGGGATACTGGAATTAGAGGGCAGGAGAACAGGGATACTGGAATGAGAGAGCAGGAGAACAGGGATACTTGAAGGAGAGGGCAGGAGAACAGATACACTGGAATGAGAGAGCAGGAGAACAGGGATACTGGAATGAGAGAGCAAGAGAACAGGGATACTGGAATGAGAGAGCAGGAGAACAGGGATACTGGAATGAGAGAGCAAGAGAACAGGGATACTGGAATGAGAGAGCAGGAGAACAGGGATACTGGAATGAGAGAGCAGAAAGACTGGAATGAGAAATAAAGGCAGATACTGGAAGGAGAAGTAAAGAGAACGCATACTGGAATGAAAAGTAAAGAGGACAAATACTGGAATGAGAAGTAAAGAGGACAAATGCTGGAATGATAATTTACAGAGGACAAATGCTGGAATGATAATTTACAGAGGACAAATACTGGAATGAGAGGTAAGGAGGACAGCGATACTGGAATGAGAGATCAGGAGAGCATTAATACCAGAACGAGGTCAGGAATACTGAAATAAGAGGTAAGGGGGACAGGAATAACGGACTTGTCAAGAGGAGCAGAAACGCCGGAATGAGAGATCGGGAGGGAGAGAAACACCAGAATGACAGATAAGGAAGCAGGAATGCTGGAAGCATCGAGTGCACAGTTACCACATGTGGTGTTAGCCAGTATAACTTTACATGTTATAATGAAATCCGTGAGTGAGAGATGACTGACAAGTGTTGCAAAATAAAAGACACCACGTCCTTGTTAGTATTTTAAAGAGACGGCTGAATCAAGGGCCTCCAGCTTTCTGCTACGCGTTGCCTTATATAGTATGGCAAATAATCTTTACCGGAAGTATAAAGAAGCTTTGGGCATCACCTTCAAATAATTGGGAACTTGGAAATATCTGGCGTTGTCTCAGATTGTCAGGTATGTATTCTTGGCTGAGGTCAGCATGTGGAAATAGGGTACTTATAAGTACCATTTTGCTATTGGAAATACTTTTTAAGTATTGGAATTAAAAATATTATTATAATCATAACCAAGTGATAAACCCATAAGGGTTGAAATTAAGAATAATCATTTGTGGATATGAGGGCAAAAGAAGAAAATAATCGCAAAAATTGTCAACAGTGGACTAAAATAATGTTGTATGCGTGTATTGCTGTAGTATTGCACATTCGTAATACATCCATTTCCCGGAGGAACCTTTGGAACTGTTACTAAAAGTTTAAAAAGAAGCGTATTTAAGAAGGCCTGTTTAAACTTCAGAAATATTGTGGCATACGTCAAAATATCGCGTTAGGGACACTTTTGACCTGTTGACATCACGATTGCAGTTCAGAATTAAGATGGGAACCCCGTTAAAAGTGTGTTAAGAGTGTGCGCAGAATATTATAAGGTACCAACTTTACAGTCGTAACTGGTATATACACAGAGAGGTGTAACTCTCTCAGGGCATATACATTGAAGTTATGTTCCCAGCTGCATGGATTACAGGATTTTTTGTTGGTTAACATGGAGAGTGAGGATTAACTGATTCAGGTGGCAGCAAATGGGATTTAAAAAAAATACCTTGTCTAATCCATTATTATTATTATTGAGAACATAATCCATTAAAGTTCCAGTGCATCATGTAAGATATGATCATAATCATTTCATATAATCATTTGATCATAATATAATCATTACATATAATCATTTGATCATAATATAATCATTGCATATAAACACCAGATTATTAAATGATCGTATGAAAACAAATCTATAGTTGTTAAGATTTTATAATAGAAGTTTATACATGTTAAAAATCTGGAACGTCTTTAAAAATCTGAAACGTCAAAAAGTTTGGAACAAAAAAATTTGGAGCGTCAAAAAATTTGGAATGTCAAAAAGTTTAGAAAGTTAGATTCTTATTGTAATCTAAACTTGGCGCTAAACCCATAAGGTCGGAAAGTTAGAAAATCTGAAACATCAGTGCTATATATATTCTGCTGTTCTGCGGAATTTTAGTTCCAAACAAATGATGGGGTTATTAGAAATCTAGTAATACTAAGTATTATACGTCAGTCAACTTTTTTGTTTGGTATTACTAATGTCTGGTATTTTGCTTGGTATTACCTTTGGTATTACTGGTGTCTGGTATTATTTTTGCTTGATATTACTGGTGTCTGGTATAACTTTTGCTTGGTATTTCTTTTGCTTGGTATTACTGGTGTCTGGTATTTGGTATTACTGGTGTCTGGTATTACCTTTGGAATTACTGGTGTCTGGTATTACTTTTGCCTACCACCCACTACCCATAAACTGCCCAGGATAGTATAAAGGAAAGTGAGGATAGCCAGAAATAAGATCTATTGTGTGAGTGAAATTTTTTTTGGAAGAAACATTAGGGACATTGATTGTGAAATATGTGGTACAACATCTCATGTATCATGTACAAAGCTTAATTCAACCGTGAAATATGTGGTACAACATCTCATGTATCATGTACAAAGCTTAATTCAACCATGAGAAATGACCTAAAACAAGACAGATGTTTCTGGATTTGTCCCAATGAGATGTAAAGCTGGTCAGGCATAACGGAAGTACTGAAAAGTGAAAACCTAGAAAGCGTAAGAAAGTTCCTAAGGAGCTTGCCAGATATACATAAAGAGTGGGAAAAAAGGGTAAGGAACGAGGAGAGGAAGAAAATAAAAATAAAGATAAAGATCAAGGAGCTGAAATAAGAGTGACGAACGTCATTCAGAACAAGTCAGAAAAGACGAAAAACTGGGTACATGATATAGAGAAAATTGAAAGGAACGAAGAGAATATAGCAGGAACAGATGAAACAGAAAAAATGGAAGATATATGCCTAGATGAAAGAAAGGAAGAGAAAACAGATCAGATGGCAGAACTTGGGAAAGATTCAAACTCAGTAAATATAGACAGTCAGAACATTTGCAGATATTATGCAAAAGTTATGTGCTTGTATGGGAGAGCTGGAATAAACACAACATAAAATTTGTGAACATGTTGAGAAAGGGAAAGTGTCGCTTTGACAAAGAGTGCAGGTACTTCCACTCAGTGATGTGCAAAGCTTCAACACAGGTCAGAGAATGTTATGACCTGAACTGCCAAGACCATCATGTAAAAGGAACGCAGCGCTACAGAGAAATCAGAGAAATGGAAAATAAACAACAGTCTTTTTAAGACATAAAGAGAAACGATCGGACCAGAGAAAGAGGCAAAGCAGGGAAATGCTACAGATGGGACAAAGGGGGCACAACACTAGGATATACCAAGCCAGGCATCAGCCCATCAGGATGGAATATACAGTCAAATGCAAAAGCAGTGCTGGAGAAACTAGGGGTATGTACACCAGCTGCCATACCAGGTAGTACATCACCAATGGTACTAACTAAACACAGCAAAACAAAACATCCCAAATGGTAAATCCTGCTTCCTCTTTGCAAACATTCTGGGTTTGAAATCTAAAAACGACAACGTTTAGTTATGTTAGTGGACTCCTCTCAAAAGCGAATGCCATGTTTGGAGCATTTACAGAAACACACACAATGGATGTTTTGGACGGAGAGATAAAGATAGAAAACTATAACGCGTATCAATGTGATAGAATTAATAGGTCACAGGGAGGAGTAAGATACTGTCTGTTGCACAGAATTGCTGAATTCTGTTGGAGCTTTTGTTTATTGTATATGTATTCTTAATGCTTTTAAATAAAATATATAACAAAAAAATTCTACGAATGATACAGTAAAAATTCTAGGCATTAAAGTTGAAAATAGGAATTTAGTAATTATTCTAGTATATAAACCATAGTCAGCAGCTGCTGAGGAATTCACAGATCAGTTAAGGAAGATAGATAGGTGTCTGGATAGGCTAGAAAATCCCACACCAAATGTACTCCTTTAAGATTTTAATTTCCCTCATGTAAAATGGAAGATTGCTCAACGCCAATGTTATACCAGATGTATCTCCTTGAAGCACCCTGGCTCAACAGGCACATACCAAGGAACTAATGAGGCTTTGTGAGAAGTACTCATTGAAGCAACAAATAACTGATCCCACTAAAAATGAAAATACCCTGGATTTGATATTCACAAACAAAGAGGAACTAATCAGAGAATTAGAGCAAAAACTTAGGATGTCATACCTAAGAGAATAAGTACAAAGGGAACAAAAGGCCATACAGGATATTTGCAAGAAACCAAAAATATTTTTATTCTTATGCAAAATCCAAGCTAAGAACTACCTGTAGAACTGGACCATTATTGAGAGGAGACTCGTATACTGACGATGAACAGGAAATGAGTGAAATCCTGGAAATAAATGGTATAAAATACCGACACAATGGAAAGATAAACACATAAGCAGTATAATGTGATCCTTTATTGACAACGTTTCGCCCACGCAGTGGGCTTTATCGAGTCACAAACAGATCTACCTGGATAAAAAAACAAGGGTATTTATACGATTTAGTCAGGTGGAGAATGCTGGGTCAGGTGGGGAAAGCTGCATGTGACAGTCTTCAAAGTAGTGTGATAGTTTAAAACCTCCGGTAACTTAAAGGACCTGCAGTGTTCCATTCTTGAGTTCTATGTGGGATAGCGATGAAGAAGTTTATTAGCAATAGGTTCAGCTATGTTGTAGAAGCCGTTGTTCTGGTTGAAGCTGTTGGATATACAAATAAGTGATGATTCCAGGATTCTTCGGTATTGAGTGTTATCTTCTCTGGCGATGAGTCTTGCGGTTCTGTAGTTGATTAAATGGTTGTGTGAATTTCGGTGTTGAACACAGGCATTTCTTGGGTCGTCAGATCTGCCTGCGTACTGGTGTTCTGAAATACGTGTTTGGAGGTCTCTGGATGTTTCGCAGGACCCATACATAGTTTTAAGACAAGGTATGATAAAGCTCATGGAGCAGGGAGAGTAGAGACCCAGTAGCGGACAGCGAAGAGGCGGGGCCAGGAGCTGAGTCTCGACCCCTGCAACCACAATTAGGTGAGTACACACACACATGTAGGATGTAAGGAAAATGAGAGGGAGAGAGAGAGACTAATCAACAAACGTACGAACATTTCAAATTCATGGTGTAAGCAGAGGAACATTTCAGAGTTAGACTGAGTCAGCAGGTAATGCTCCATGAGTGGATAACTGATGGTAATATATAAGTGATATTCAACATGGGTGTCTGCAAGA